>VTPC01002817.1:29214-95242 GCA_011009095.1 Ignelater luminosus | reverse complement strand
GCCACTGAACGCTGTCTAAAGCGTTTGCAAGGTGTATGAAACAGGCATATATCTTTCTTCCATACTCATTGACTTTTTCTGTTATTTGTCGCATGGCAAATATCAGGTCTTGGGTTCCTCGGTTAGCCCGGAAGCCACACTGCTCTTCTTTGAAAAGGGGTTCCACTTTCTTGACCAGTTTCTCTAATAATATCCATGAACAGGTTTTTCCGGGTACGATAAGCAGAGAAATTTTCCTGTGGTTCTGGGAATTACGGTTGTCTCCTTTTTTAAAGATTGGGATTATAACAGCGACCTCCCAATTCTTAGGTATTTTTGTTGTTCTCCGGGTGAGATTTACTACGTACTTCCAGAAAATTACCGTCCTCCTCCCGTTCTGCACGTTTTGCTTTTTTTACCAGACCTTTTACTTTGATCCTCTAGTCTTTGTAAAATTGATATGTTACTGTTGATTTATTGCCGAGGTACATTTTTTACAATCTTTTCTTTTCCTTAACTTCATTTTTAATTTCCTTGCTTCACCATTTTGTAGCTTGCACATTTTCCCCCCACACTTTATTTTGCCGCACACCTCCCGCGCTGCCTCCAAAATAACATGTTTGAAAAACTCCAAGCTTCTTCCAGATCATTTGTATTAATTGTTTCTCCTAGTACATCAATTTTTCGCCTACTAAGTTTCTGTAGCGCTCCTGATTATTCTGATTCTTCAACTCAACTAGCTAGATTTTCTCCAGCAACTTCATTTTACTTCTTCCTTTCCTCCTTGCTAATTCTGGCTGGTCCCTATTTCTGGTCCTCTCATCACTCTCGCGTCTCTCCGTCTCTATGAATCAAGAAATCTATTCCAACGCATGCTTTTTGGTCTTTTTGAGAGTCTCCAGAGTACATCAACACGAATCCGTCTTTAACTGTCTCGCAGCCTTGCTCCTTTTTGTTTGGTCTCTGTTAGAGCCAGAATTTTCATTATGCTTTCACTGATCCCTTCTACAAACTCTTCCACCTTTCCCGTTAAGGTCCTAACATTCCAAGTTCCATGTGATACAGTGCGATTTCGTTACCAGGTCAATGATCGTTTGGACAGTCTGATTTCTTTTCTGTATTTTCTTCTAATCGATTTGTGTTATTCGGGGGTACAAGGGATTGGTTTGTAAATCCCTAGCACGATTGGGGGTGCTGCCCCCTTAAGGAAGACGTGCCTACCCCCTCCATCCTTCCCTGACTGGTCTCCTGACGAATGTAAAGTCGGTTAAATTGTGAAAGAGTTGCAAAAACGCTGATGTACTGAGAAGACATCAGGGTATTTGTTACAATTTCTAGAATTTTTCAAAAACTCAAAAAGGTTTCTTTATTTAACATCAAAGTGGCTAGGCCAGAGAATTTTATCTGGAAAAGTAATGGTTAAGATGAATAAGCATCACTGTCAGATTAAATAGAAAAGATACCAGAAAAAATTGTTAACTCAAGCCACAACTTTAACCGTAACTTCCAAGTTTTATCGTTTAAAATTTAATAGCCTTTGCCGTGTTGGCCGAGCGAGAAAAATGATTGACTCATGAGCCCGGTAGTTCGGCAGGAATATCTACATCAAATTTAGAAAAGCACAGTTGGTATTAACTCGACTGCAATATTCTTGGGACTGGGACATACTCTGAATTCACTTATGGAGGAGAAGGTTGAAGACATTGTGGTAAAATTGTAGATCCGCTTTGTCTAGAACTAATCACTTTGAGAATATAATACAGGAAAGAGGGCAATGTATTTTTATGCAAATTTGCATGACACTGTTGCCAGCTTTTTGATCATAGAAATGCATCAAAGTATTGAACTCTAGCACGGAAGATGTCTGACATCCTTGCTGCTCATACGAACCTGTACCGTATTCTTAAAGTGAAACGCATGTAGATATAGGACTACCACAGCCACGGTCCGTCAGGAATATAGAAAGTTAAGTATATAACAGATGTTCTACTTAAGCTTGATCCTTCCATAACTTCGTTATTTATAAAGCTAGATAAATAAAAAAAAAGATTTGGTACGAACTAAATGCTCTATCAATCAATTTTATTTTCTTATATACACTTTTTGTCTTAAGTATGTTGTAATTGATATTTTCCAACTCACCTACACCTTCTTTGATGTTAGAAGTTAGTACTATATTCCTTCGGTAAAGTGATCAAGACCTTGAAGGAGTTACTATAAACATTATTTAAAGTTAAAGGGAAGTCTTGACAGTGCGTCTATAACAAAAGTTAGTGTACCAAGATAGCTATAGTCTTTGCAAGTGGTTGAACTTGTTACATACTCACTTATGGGCACAACAGTTGGAGAATATCGACCATCAAATCATCAAATCAAAAAGATTTATGAGAAACATAAACATAATAAACTTCATAAGTACAGGTAATTAAAACTAAAAACATGTGAGCAAGATAGGTGAATAATAATAAATAATATCTAGTTAATAAATCATTCCCCACAAAAGCAAAGGCTTGTCTATGAGGACATAAATGCAATCATGATAAATTTTGCATTTCACTAGGTAGTATTTTGAGTACAAATTGTTTTTGAAAAGATAGCACTGGCTGTGATGAATATTTCATAGTGATAGCTGATTTCGGTTGTTTTAGAGAAGTTAGACATCTGTCAATTAAATTAAGTTTATATCGCTTTGAGTTTCATAAAAAAAACTTGTTTTTTACTGTGTTTAATATGTCGAATTCTGTGTTAACTAAGCAGCATTTGCGGGAGGTTTTATTTTTTTGTTTTAATTGGAAAAAAATGCAGCTGAAGGGCATCGAATACTTGTGGAAGTTTATGGTGACACTGCTCCAACTGATAAATCATGTAGGGAATGGTTTCGACGTTTCAAGAATGGTGATTTCAGCGTTGAAGTCAAGCCTCGCCCTGGACAGCCAAGAAAATCGAAGACAATGAATTGAAGGCATTACTCGATGAAGATCCAAGAGGAGCTTGCAGATACTTTGGGAGTTACTCAACAAGCAGTTTCGGTACCAGTGAAATCAATAGGAATGATTCAAAAGCTATGCAATTGGGTTCCTCATAAACTGAAACCGAGAGACGTTGAAAGGCGATTTTTTTTCTTGCGAGCAGCTGACTGAAAGGCAAAAAAGAAAGGGCTTTTTACATCGGATAGTGACTGGAGATGAGAAATGGATATTCTACGATAACCCCAAGAAGAAAAAATACTACGCTATGCCCGGTCAATCGTTGCCATCGACCTCAACATGAACACCAAGACCGAATATTCATGGTTTGAAAGTCATGCTGTGTATCTGGTGGGACCAAAAGAGTGTTGTGTATTATGAGCTGCTACAACTTGGCGAATCCGTTACGGGCGATCGGTATAGGCTACAATTGATTCGTTTGAGCCGCGCATTACGAGAAAAACGGTCGGAACACTAGCAAAGACATGACAAAGTTATTCTTCTGCATGACAACGCTCGGCCTCATGTCGCAAAAGTCGTAAAAACATATTTGAAAACGCTGAAGTGGGATATTTTACCGCACCCGCCGTATTCTCCGGACATTGCTTTTTCTGATTACTGGTTGTTCTGACGGATGCAGTACGATTTGGCAGGTCACCGGTTCACTTCTTCCGCAGATATTGAAAATTGGCTCGAAACTTGGATCGCCTCAGAAAACGAGACATTTTTTCGAGAAGGAATTCGAAAATTGTCTGAGAGGTGGGAAAAAGTCGTAATCAGCGATGGACAATACAATAATCTGTCCTTTCATTTTGTTTTAAAATAAATGCATTTTTGACAGCAAAAAAACGGACCGAACTAATTTATAATCCCAATATATTAAAAACTTTCGAAGCTTTGTATAAAAACTATTTTTGACCTACTTGTTTCAAAGAATTTTATCTTTAATAATTTATTTTCTTTAATATTCTAATTGGAAGGATAAAATCTGTTTTTGTAATACAAAATCTTTAAAGATGCTTTTTGTATAATTATTAAACTTTTTAAATAGCATTACACCAAATTCAAACCCTAGACGTCAAACAAGAATCTACTAATCCTAAATATTTTTATGCAGGAAACTAATAATAGCGGATTATTATTTCTTTCAACATGTGAATTCCACCATAAGTGACAGTTTATTACTACTCTCAGCACTGTATGGTTGCTTGCTTTCTGCCCTTTAAGTAGCTCTTTAGTAGTTCAAAGAATACTCCTCTAAAACCAGTGCTGTATAAAGTATCCAACAGCTGCAGATGACTACCGGTATCAAAAGCTTCCGCAAGATCGAGGAAGACGCAAAGTGATTTTTTCATTCCTCAAGGATTTGATAGATATGATTTGTTAAATTAATAATTCCATCTTCCGTTGATCTGCCTTCCGTGTTAATTTTGACTAAGTACATCCTGTTTTTGAAAATAATCAGTTTTGTAATTTTCAAGGATTTTACATTACTTTTGCAAGATTCGAAATTAAAGAAAGGGCCCGTAATTTAATGGGTCTACCTGCACACCACCTTTATGTAACGGTTGGAAAAGCACCTATTTCTAAAATTTACTTTTATTTATTTTATTAAATAAATGAACCAGTGGATGAAATGTAGTTTAAGATATTCTATAATGTTGTAGAAAGAATAGAATCATTCTCAGGAGCTTTATAACTTTTCAATTAAGCAGTAATTAATCTACATACTTCCTTTTTATTAGTTGGATTCAGAAAGACTGTAGTCAAAGTAAATTTCGTTTACTTGAAGGTTCGATAATTTGTTAATCTAACTTGGCACCTACATTAACAAAGTAATCATTAAGAGTATTTAATATCTCCAGATCATTTGTTATAAGTTGTATATATTTTCCCTCTTAGTTTTTAGTTATAGATTTTAATACAGTGTCCCACGGATGTTTATTTTTTTGTCGTGTTTGTCAATTTCCGATCTGTAATAGTTTACTTGAGTTATTTAAGTTTACCGAAACAATTTTTTATTTCTTGAAATTTAGTGTTAGTTGTTCAGTCTGAATTTTTGATCATATTTTTATAGAGCATCTCGTTTGCTAATTGAATTCATTAACCCAGTTGTAATCCAGCCATTACTTTTTTGTGATTTAATTTTACTGTTTTTGTATTCTTTTAAGTGTAGTTAATGTATTTATAAAATAGTAATTTATGATATCATTTTTAAATGAATTATTATCTGTATGTGCATTTAAGAAGCATACAATAGTTGTATAATGATCAGTCATATTTGATTTATAAAGATATAATCCAGCCAAATATTGGCTTGTTTTTTGTAACCCTACTTATTACAGAAATGAAATTGAACCTACTAAGAGTGTTTAAGTAATGTTGTATATTTACATTGTTGCTATCTAATATGTATATGGAAAGTAATAATTCCAACCAACATATGAAAATCGGATAGTTTATTTATATTACTTACGCACATGTAATTCATTAACAAACTGTTCATTTCAAGTTGAAAGAGGTCTGTACATTGTTGAAATGGTAACGGTTCTTTTATGGTAAATTAATTGTTTTGCATTGACATATATCAACTAACGAGTAGTTATGCAGGTTGTATCCTTCAAATAAACTATCAACCATCACTCTTGTTAATTTTGACTTCGTTATATATCATATTATACCCATCCAAACTAAATCAATCTACACATGTTCCACGTTTCCGTAAGTATTATGCAATCAAATTGATCTTTTATATGACTTAAATATAGTTGTAACTGATCGAAATTTTTGATTATGTTGGGTATATTTTGAATAAGAATCTTAAAGTTTGAATGTTTGTAACTCTTTAACTAATGCTTTCGATTTCACGTGTAATGATAATGAACGCCGAATGATTACAATTATGTATTATATTCATCCATTATTTCAGATATTTTGTTTTATTTCTTTTACAAAATAAGCTTAAAAGATTTAAATAATAAAGAAATACAACTAACTTAGTACAAATAATGAATAATGCCCATTATGTGCGACTCGAATACGACGTTTTATCTACGATTCTAACACTTATGAGGAAGATCTGGAGGTGGACTTCCCTTAGGGCGGCAATGAGTATGTAGAAGTCAATGAAAGTAAACAATTTTCACAAAGAGAGTTTTAGACCTGGAATACAAGGATCCTCTGAAGACGATGTCCAAAATTTTTTTCTAACAATAAATAGTTTGGGATTATAACAATTTCTATTTTGTTTATATCTGTAAATAGGCAACCAACAAAGCACCGCCAGTGAATAAAATCCATAATACACTAGTGTTTTATGAGTATGATTATATCCCTATGGTTACGCGTATAACGACTATATTATTCAAGAGTCGTAGATAAACAAACTTAAACTTACATGTTTACCGTGCTGAATTTAAACTGATAAAAAAACTATTTGTACAAATTATTTAAGTCTTTGGTTGTGTTTATTCAAACCTTTTTATTGTCCTTGTTAACTATTATACTGCCACCTTGCTTTTAGACGTTCGTTACTCTACTGTTTTTGCTTTCTTGACTGAATAAATCTAACCTGTGTTTGGTGAGATCTTCTCTGATTATAATTCCAGATTCTTTTAATTTTTTTTTTCGAACTAAAGACTAACGCCCGGAAGCAATAATTTGCAAATTTAACTATTATAAATCTGGGCAGTGTATCTACTCGGTTTTTCTTTTACACCGAAAATACCCAGGTTATTTCTACGCGTATATTGTTCCAATTTGTCATTCGTCGCGTGTAATTCTTTATTTTCAATTTTCAATTTTTAATTTGATTGTTTGTTCATTTATTGTAGTTACTTTAGCATCTAGGTTTTGGATCTTTCCTGCTAACTTATCTAATCTTGTTTCTTACTTTCTCATAACAATTTCAGATAATTGTAATCCGACCTGTTTTAAGAATTCAGCATCTGATAATACCGTTTTTAAAGCGATATCATGCAAGTCTTTTGCTTGTTCTTGTGTTCAGAGCCAAAATTTCCAGGTCAGGCCTGGTCCGACCCGACTGGAGACATATTTGACGGCGTGGAAAAAACTCGGTAACTTCTTGATCGGCCCGATATGCCCGAACAGCTCGAGAGGCCCAAACGGCCCGACAAGTCCGAGAGATCTAAACGGCCCAATAGACCCGAAGGGCTGAAAAGCCAGAACGGAACAACAGACCCGACAGGTTCGAACGGCCCGACCGACAGACCGGTATGGCCCGAGACGTCCGACAAGCCCGAACGGTCCGAGAGATCGAAAAAGGTCTGATAGACCCGAAGGGCCAAGATGTCCAAAAGACGCAAAGATGTTCAACAGCCCGAATAGTTCAACACGCTTGGGAGGTCCGACAGGCCTGAACCATCTGACAGGCCTAAACGGTCCGACAGGCCCAAACGGTCCGATAGACCCGCGAAACCTGAAAGGTCAGAACGGCACGACAGACCCGTATGGCCAGACAGGCTCCAATGGCTCGACAGGCCTGACACGATCGAACGGGCCGAGAGGCCCGAACAATTCAATTGGCCGGATGTAGGCTTGAAAAGCCCGATAAATTTTTAAACTGAAGCCCGCCCCGACCCAAACCCGAGTCTCTACTCCAGCTACGTAAAGGTCCGACTAGAAAACCTGGCCCGTTCAGGCCTCTAACTTGCGTAAACACCATTCTTGTTTGTACGTATGTATTTATAAAATATTCTACACACAAAAATGCTAATCTTTTTCCTCCACATGATAAAATGCTTTAATAAACCACATAAGTAAAACCGCACGATTATTACAAAGCCTAGTATTTACTTTCGGTCAAAGCCCTTAACCAACAAATACATTACATGTATACAGATGTACTAAAATTAAATATTTCAGGTTTTCATCAAAACAATCAAAACAGCATTCATTTTTGAATTTACATTTTGTTTGAGAAACACTACTCTGAGGAATAGAGTATGTCAATATTTGTACGTACAGTAAAATGCAAATGAGTAATACAAAAAAATAATTCTATGAGGGATTCATTTAGAACATAGGGAAAATGTGAGAAGTGTATATGTTGGAGACAGACGGCGAATTCGGCCTGTGCATCCCGAAATATGCATGTACAAAAATTAATAACTTTTTTATTTCTTGTCTATCCTAAGCAAATATGGTCTCGTTTTACTCGTCTTTGCATGAGCTTTCTGAAAATGTATAGGTTGACCTATATACATATCTCTGGAGCCAGAAGTAAACTTTAGTCGACTTTAATGTAAGTAATCATTTTAATTATGGAGTCTCAAGAATGTTTAGTTGACAAGCATACATTTGAAGAAAAGCACTTTTCAAATTAATTGAGAAAAGTAGCAGTAATAATTTTACCACCCTACTGATCTTTGATCAGGAGTCAATATTTTAGATGAAGTTGAAGATAGCATGAGAAAGAAAGAAGCCGGAGAAAAACTAAGCTGTCAAGATTACAGACATCTAAATAGATTTAAAATTATAAAAATAGGAAAATACGAAAAAATAATTGCAAAACGTGACAATGATGACATGGTATTTTAGAGAAAGTTCACAAAGATACTGGCCATAAAAGATTAGGCATGGAAAGAGAGATTGCTAGAAAGTAGTGTAATATTCCTAGAAGAGTCCTCGAAGAGTAGTTAAAATTATGTACTATGTGCCAATTAAAGAAAAATATAAACAGAAATGGTTGGTAGTAAAACCAATAATTTCCTCAGGATTTAATAGAAGAGGACAAATTGATCTAATTGATATGCAAAAAGAACCAAACGGGCCTCATAAGTTTATTATGAATTACCAAGATCACCTAACAAAATTTGCGTTCCTTAGAACTTTAAAAACTAAAAAGGCATAAGAAGTTACCTACAAATTGATGAACATTTTTTGTATGATCGAGGCACCTTGTTTACTTCATGCTGACAATGGCAGGGAGTTTGTGAATCAAATAATTACGAGTCTTCAAGTGAAAATAATTCATGGTAATCCACGTCACTCACAAAGCCAGGGATCTATTGAGAGAGCAAACCAAGAAGTTCGGGATATTTTAATTACTTGGATGCAGGAAAATCAGACATCCAAATGGTCAGAAGGGTTACGATTTGTGCAATTAAAGAAGAATAGATCATTTCACAGAGGCATCCAGCATACTCCATATGAGGCTATGTTTGGCGTTCCACTTATGAAAGGCTTGAATGATTCAAACCTTCCACTGGAAATCGTACATAAGTTACAAGATGAGGACGATATTTACAGACTCCAAAAGACTGCTGGTGAAAATATTGAAGACAGACCATCTGATGAATGCGGTACAGAATTATTAAATAAAGATAATGTCAAGAATGCAACGTATGAAAAAAAAAGTTACAACACAACATTTCCATAAATCAGTCAGAGAATGACAAGGTGGAGGAAAAACTATTGAGGTAATTAAAGAAACACACATGTATTAAATATATTGTGCTTAGCGTTATATGCTTTATTTCAGGGACAATGAAACCCGCTTAACATCAATGAATTAGCATTGATCTGAAAGTATTAAAAGCGTAAAAGAACAAGCAGCAGAAATGTTGCAACAAAGTCGCTTCAAACACTCTAAAGCTGAAATTGGACAGACGCTTTAGTAAAGATTTCTGATGTCGACAGAGGACGCTTATCTCCTCGAAACATTTTGGCTGTTGTATTATCTGAAAGAAAAGATTTATACCAACTTGACACATCAACTGAGATGCTGGAAAAACTATATGCAAGAAATGAATTTCAGATACATAAATCATTAGTATCATTTCCAATTCTTTTATAAATTTTAACATTATTGTAATTTAACAAGCTTCTCAAACGAATACTTTGGTATCTTCAGATGTGCCCATTGATAAAAAATTCAGTTTGCGAACAGTTGCTGCTAAAGAATCGAATTCTGCACAGGGCTTTCTAAGATGCAACTGTCGTAAACAATGTGGTGACAAGAAGTGCAAGTCTGTACTAAACAAGATAAAATGTAGTAACAAATGTCATTTAAATACTTCCTGTCGCCATAAATAATGCAATAAGTGTTATGTTAGTCCCTATAATGAATTTGTTTTAATTCAATAATCGTTTTTATCATATGACTAAAGCGCAATCTAACATTTCAGGATGCGTTTAAATTGAGTTAGTCAGATGCCGAATTGTATCGTTATTATTTCGACATTTAGTATTTCTGCTATGGACATATGGCGATATGTCCAAATATATCGGCCACAGGCCGAATACGCCGTTTGTCTCCAACATAGTATATAAAGAGAAACTGCCAAATGCTCGTCAATCTATTTCATATGTACAACGAAGAATGAATTTTAAAAAACTTGAGACTCAATATGAAATTGACAGAAAAGAGAAAGAACAGATCAAATAGGACAAGTTTAGAATGAGAATGTTATTAAATACGAGAAGAAAAGTTTAAGTACAGTATATAGATACAATAATAAAATGTAAGCCAGTAGAGCAAAAGCCAATTAACATTGTCCAGTTATAACCAGCCAGCCAGATGATGGTTTAAAAACGGGAACTATCCAGGCATTTTTACTGCAATTTTCGAAACAAAACTGACGATCACTAATTGAAGATATAATTTTGTGTTTAATATATGTGAAAGAAGAGATTTAAAGGAATGTCTGTGATTTAATGAAATTTCTTTAAAATAAACTAAATTTGCCCAAAAGATTTTATAGTTTATTTTAAAGAAATTTCATCTTTTGGGCAAATTTAGTTTATTTAAAAGAAATTTCATTAAATCACAGACATTCCTTTAAATCTCTTCTTTCACATATATTAAACATATAATTAAATTTTCAATCAGCGATCGTCAGTTTTGTTTCGAAAATTGCAGTGAAAATGCCTGGATAGTAACGCTAAATGTGCCCTCTCTGCATATTCTAAGCACAAAGTAGCATAGAATCTAAAGTTCTTATCGGTAAGCATTACTAGTACGATTTTTAAAAAGCGATTTTTAGTATAATTCCTTGTAAAATATATGAATTTCAATCTTTGATATTTAAAAAATGTCTGGTGATTTTTACCTTTACCTCGTCAACAATATTTGACATCATGTTGGAAAACCGGTACAAAATTACGTGTTTTGTTTCAAACTTAATTGAGTTTGTAGGTAAAGACTAGAAAATTTATCACTTATGTAAGTTACCCGACTATTTCTATTAATAAATTGAAAATTCTAAAGCGCTACTTACCTTTTATGTTATACCGAAAAACTATGTATTTTCATAGGAGCAGTTTATTCAAATATTGGCATTTTAAAAAGCACATTAGTCTTATTCTACTTTTATTTCATTATTTCAGCTAGTACTTCACAAGCTTTCAGACCCGAACAATAACTTCTAGTAACTAATTTACTTTACACAGCATATTTAAAAAGTCCCGTAATAATGGAAAATTACTTCAAGACAAGACAAAATAAATTCCTAGAATTATAAATGTCTACTTATTTTTGTTTTAAGGATAACATAATTGCGTAGTTTATTTACCATTTGCAAAAATAAATATTCGTGTGACAAAATGAAATGTACAAAAGCAAATGCTTATCTCTCCCATTGTTTAGCTCGTCAAATATTACAGAGACCCTAAAATACCATTCTTTAATATATCTGTAAGCGCTGCGTGTCCGATTGCTTTAAATTTCGAAAGCGGATTTTGATGTGTCATTTTGCTTAGGTAGCTTTTTTAGGTAGTTTGTTCACTGTTATTAGATTTTAGTTAGGACCGCTATTCAGTTTACAAAAAAGGTATACCCTTTTGAAAAACTGTGCTGTTGCAACGTTTTCATGACGTCCAATATTATTAACGATCCATAAGCATTTCTGTGTATAATAAATGACTAGTTGAAATTCGGCATCTAAATTTAGAGACATCGTGTAGTAATTATTAATAATACGGAAGAGCACAGTAATTTTTTATTATTCCATTCGCTTTAATTAAGATTAAATCGCACATTCTATAAAAGGCTCAAAATGAATATTTTTCTTAATAATTAATTACTTCAAAAAAGGGATGCGAACATCAATTACAGAAAATTGGAACATCTCATAATTTATTGAATGAAACACCAGCTGCGTTTCGGTTTCATATTTGAGCAACCCTCGAGTGTCAACAAAATGGTGGCTAATAATTTTGAATGGAGCATGGATAACTTGCCCAGAGACATTTAAAACAAATAATTTTCACTCGTCAAAGCCTAGTAATTTATTAATTAGGTCACCTAACAAACAACAGTTTTATTTTTCAGTTTTAAGCTTAACCTCTGAATATTTGCTTTAATTTAATGTGGTTTCACTTTTTGTTAGAATATTTTCCATTTTATGTTTGGTAATTTTGTATGGTAATTAAGCTTGAATATAGTATCAACAGACGAGGAAGTATGTTTTTCTCTAATTTAAAATGTTTTGCAAAAGCTAGTTTGTATTTCAAAGCAAACTCAATTCGTGTTCTAGAATTTTTAGATTAGATTTTAATTTAATTTAAAGTATAACTGTAACATATCATAAACCCGACAACTGATGTTTATCTATTTAAAATGGAAGACGAGATAATGATTCAAACTAAGCATTTAGTATTTGCGTATTCCAATTTTTTGTGATCTGAACAACGAAAAACCGAATTTATAGCTGTGCGTCATTTTCAAGTTCAGAAGTCACGTTAATTGCCAGAACGAATTCAGGTATTACATCATAACATTGTATCACAGACACATTCGTAACCCTACATACTACTGCTTACCATAATGGTTTTCACAAGTCCTGTGTAGACATTATAACTGGTTAATTAACTTTGATAAAGTCAATATTAATTCGCTAGAAAATTTAAAAAAATTAAAATTTAGGACATGGTATATTTTAGTTTGATGTCGCTTATCTTAAATGCAACTAAATAGTACTCAAATTATACTAATGCTACAATAAATTTTGATTTGTTTTATTAAATATTTCAAATAATTACATTATCCTGTAAATTAAATCTAAACAGAATTACGGAGCAACTACCATAAACTAAAAAAAGTTTGAACTGGTATAAAATAACATCACACTGTAGAATTATTCAAACATATATAGTCCAGTAAAATAAGGCGAAATTAAGGCCAAACCTCGGAATGAAAGATACAAAGCTGAAAATCTGCATAGACCTTTGTCTCGACGTTCTAAAGACGGGCTGTAAAGTCCCCTAAGATATCGTGTCCGCTGGTCAAGATATCAAAGGCTTCCTATGGCTTGTAGGTCTTTGGAGGCTCATACAAGACTTGTAGAGTATAAGATTCTCTAAAAGTTTGGTTCTATTCATTTTTCTGTATGATTAGTCGTTTTCGAGATAGAGTGCGGAGAGTGGGAAGCGCGCACCCGTTTATAGGTTAACGCTATGTAAACTGCGAAGCCAGATGCATAGTACATTTTACAAAGTTAGCTATATAATAAAATATTATTATTGTCATTACTAAAGTTAACAAACCAGATCCAGACTGGTTAGGGAAGGATTTACAACCTGAAAACTGGGGGTGGGATCTAGAGAACGAGATCCTGTAGCCGACAACATTATTGCCACCAACACCGGACGAACTATTGAATAGAATCTTCTGCAATTTCAACAAAGGTTGTGGCATGAACTGTGAATGTAGGAGAGTAGGGTTGCAGTGCTCTACAGTTTGTTTTTCAGTGTCACGGACAAGCATGCTTCAACCCCTCATCAATATCAAATAATTTTGATACAGAAAATTAATTTGTTCCTAAGAGTCTGGAGGTTTTAGAATCCCATGTGACGGAAAACGGGGATGACGATAAGGATCCGGAATTTGAATTTGGGCGACCAGAAGAAAAGAACGACAACAAAGATGAGAAATCTTGAGACGCTTGCCTACTGATGATGGTATTCATAGGTGAACCGAGTAACTTCTGATACTATTCGCTAGAAGGTTGTGTATTGCATTACATCAGTACAACATGGATTAGGCCTATCGAAAATACCATGTCGAAAAAACTCGCCTTGCATTCTACCTCAAACAATAATATACCGACCAGCAAAAAAAACCGGCCACTCTGAAATATCTCCAAAATCACTTTAACAATTATTATTTTAATCAGTGATTGTTATTTGATTTAAGAACCATTTACTGTTGACACAGGAAGTACGGATTAGCTAAAAAAAAGAGACAAATTCATACAGAATTAAATTTAATTTAGGCAGTAACAAAAACAGTCTAAATACGATACTTTCTTACTCAAAAACAATATGTGGCTGTTTATAATAAACCTCCTGATAATTATTAGTAGTGTCTATGTCCTCCCCGAGCTTCAGTTACATCATTCAACCGCCGGGGCATTGAAATTAATAATTTTCAAAGTGGTTTTGCGAAATTATTCAGGGTGGCCGGTTTTTTGCCGGTCAGTTTATGTTTCATCATATAATTAACTTCGTAAAGTGTACTATGCATCTGGCTCTGCAGTTTACATGGCGTTAACCTATAAACGGATGCGCGCTTCCCACTCTCCGCGCTCTATCTCGAAAACGACTAATTATACAGAAAAATGCATAGAACCAAACTTGTAGAGAATGTTATGCTCTACAAGTTTTGTAATAACGTCCAATGACATGAAAGGCATGGAAAGCGAGATATTTGCATTAAACCGATTTTCGTGACCTGCAACCTTTGCTATCTTGACTAGCGGACACGATATCTTATGAGACTTTTCAACCCGTGTTTAGAACGTCGAGACAAAGGTCTGTGCAGATTTTTAGCCTTGTATCTTTCATTCTGAGATTTAATCCTTATTTAACTGAATTAATACTGACTTCCATACAAATCGCAGCACATGAAAGTTGTTGATCAATTTTAATGAAATTTTCATAAAATGCCCATTTTGATGAAACAAAGTAATAATTAAAATTTGAATAAAATCTATCTATCCTTTGTTGTTGTTTTTTTTTTGCACTTAGTGACAATAAATTCTAAGAAATAAAACAATGTAATAACTGTCAATTTTGCAAACTGTTTGTTCATTATTACCTTCTGAACATTTACAAGAATGCCAGGAGTTCGTCAACGTGAAAGTTATTGGCAATTAAATGATTTTGAACGTGGCCGTATTATCGACATGAGAGAGGCCGGACTTTCGCTTAGAGATATTGTTGACCGTGTAAAGCGTGATGTTGCAACGGTGTTGAGACGTTGGTCCAGATGGTCCAAAGAAGGGATTCAACAACGTCGCCCTAGATTTGGCCGATCGTGATCGTGAAGAACGTCTTTTAAGACTTTTGGCCAGAAGAGACAGATTTTCCACAACTTGGTCAATTGCAAATGATTGGATGGGAGGTGTGGGACGCAGAATGTCAATGTCATCTGTTTATCGCCGGTTAAAATGTACGCAGGCTAGAATGGAGCAACAAAAGAGCAAATTGGGTATAAGAATGGCATCAAATTATGTTCAGTAGCGAGTCTCGATTTTGTTTGTGGGCCCACGAAGGTCACAGGAGGGTCAGGCGGATGCATGGAGAACGCATAGATTCAGCATTTTTTGTGGAACGCAACACAGCCCGCACACAAAGAGTGATGATACGAGGTTGCAATATGTTACGGTAGCAGATCACCCTTGGTCTTCCTTAAAACGCAGCTGGTTACATTGCCAATGTGCTGGAGCCTGTTGCACTTCCTTATCTTCGAGGGCTGAGAAATTCCATTTTCCAACAAGATAATGCGCGCCCCCATACGGCAAGGACTACAACATACTTTTTGGAAGAAGCTAACGTTGTCGTCCTCCCATGGCCTGCTCGGTCGCCCGATTTGTTACCCATTGAGCATGTTGGGATGTGATTGGTAGGCGGTTGAGTAATTACCACACTCTCCAAACAACTTACACCATCTTCGGCTGCGGATTCAGGAAGCATGGAATGATATACCACAGGCCGATATTTATCACTTAATTGACAGCACGCCACGCCGTCTAAATGAGTGCATAGCAAATCGTGATTAAGATTATTGAAAATGCTTTTTTCATTTCTATTCTATTGTTTTCAAATTTTAATGGTTTGTTTGTAATGATGAGTTCCATCGTTTGTAAAAATTTCAATAAAATCGCTCAACTAATTCTAGGTGTTGCGATTTTTATGAAAGTCAATATATTACAAACGCTGAATCCACATTATTTTATTTCACAGTCTTTACTGATAATGTGATAATCATACTAAAAAAATACGGCACGACGACGGACGTTTCTAATTTCAAAGGTGCATAGAATAATTTTCTTTTAATAATATGCTTTTCTTATTAATAAATTCTAGTTTTCTTGATGCAAATGTTATTTCCAGGTTACATTTCTATCTTTCTACTGTACAATACAAACGATTTTATTCAGGCTTGCTAGAATTGAAAATAATTATAAAACTGGGTAAAATTTATCTTTTCTTTCCTTATAATCAAGACAGGTCGTTTTTTCCTTGTACGCCGTAATTAGATTTACATATTGCTATTTCAATATTTCAATATCAAAAATTAACCTAAATTAAATTTTCTAAACTAAGATTAATATTATAGTAAAACCTTCGTAAATTCGTCCTTTTAAGCATTTTAAGATTAATATGATAAAAATAAAGTTTAGAAACATACTGCGAAGGTCAAAATTAACGTAGAATTCTTCATTCTTGTTAAATGTCTTGCAGCTTTTCACAGTTTTACATTTTCACTTTATTTTTCTAATAGGGCACAAGTCACAATATAAACAATCAAATATTAAAAAAGAAAATCTAGGATTGAGTCCTCTGGTAATGTTACTAAACCACTTGCTATATAACAGAAAATATGTTAAATTATCATACCGTGTACAAAACAATAATTAACGACATATTTATAATAATAACAAAGGTAAACTTTATGAACCTCCAAACGTTATTTGACTAGAAGATTTTCTTTTCTATTACGATCATCCTATTATATATAGTATGCTGGAGAGTTCAATTGCGATCATAATTCATGGGGTTATGATAAAAACAATAGAAATGGTATCGGTCTATTGAATTGGATGGAACTTAATAACTTAATATTTATGTTATGATGCAGAAGATAAGAGAACGTTTCACTCTGCTAGATGGAGACATGATTATAATCTAGACCTATTCATTGTATCTACAGACAATAATTCTTTTCTTCTTGCTGTAAAACGAAATGTGCTACGTGACTTTCCCGACATTCAACACAGGCATATTTTAATCAAGATTGGAATTCAGATTTTATCTTAGAAAAGCCACGATGGAACTTCCGACAAATTGGAAGGAATTTAAAACACAAGTTGATAGTAATTTACGCTCGAATTCTCCAATGTATCAAAATTATACTAGATTCGTAAGAGTAATTAAGGAAACAGCAAAAAGAACTATCCCTAGAGGTTTTTGTAAAAAATACGTACCTTGCTGATCGGCGGAAACTAGCAGATTATATAAAAAGTATAATAAAAATCCGAATACTGAAACTGCGGAAGAAATTCTAAAATTACTAAACAATGTCAGAAAAGCAAAGTGGAATGAACTCAAGGAAAATATAAATTTTACGCATACAAGTCGTAGTAGTTGGGCTCTTCTTGAAAACTTATTAGAAAGCGAAAAGAAACTAGTAGATCTGCAACTAGCATTTCTGCAAATTCCAGAACTTCTAGACTAATACTAAGTGTTTATAATTCTGTTTAACTTACTAAAAAGGATATAAAGGAAGTGAAACATTTATGTAGTATATAAATAAAGAAAATCAGCAATACCCTCTGCTGATTTAACGAGTCCTTTCACTATGAAAGAATTAAAGCAGCTATTGATTTAATGAAAGTTCGAAAAGCTGCTGAATCCGATGGTGCTTATCCGGAATTTATCAATAATCTGGGAGATTTAGTCCTAAAATGGTTATTTTCCTTCTTTAGTGATATTTTAATTTCAAAAACCTGAGAAACCTACACAAAGTCCTTTTAGTTACCGATCCATTCCACTTCTTAGTGTCGTTTATAAACTTCTCGAAAAAATAATCTACCAAAGGATATATCCTATAGTTGAGGAAGTGATCCCAAAAGAATAAATGGGTTTTAAAAACAGTAGAAATTGCTGTGAAAGATAAATTAACACGTACATTATATTGAACAATAAGTTGTAGCAGAATAGTTTCATTATTAAAAGTTATGCTTTCTAATCGTAAATTTAGAGTTTACGTATCTTGGAAATGAAAGTAGTAAGTTCAGGATTTTAAATAATGGACTTCTACAAGGTTCTGTTTTATAACCTCTTTTGTTTAATTTATATATTTATGTATAACGATTGATATTAATTTATAATAAAATAGCTACAAATAACAATTATCTTGTTTAAAAACAATATTCTCATGACATTCTAGAAATTAGAGGGTTATCTTATTAGAGATAGCTTTGTTGAATCTCATTATTTTTCAAACATTAATTTTAAACTAAACCCTCACTGATAACTATTAATTATTAAAATTTCTTTATCCCCCAGCGATAACACAGAAGTTATAAAATACTTTACAACTACATTTTAAGTTTAGTTCTAATTATTTCTGGTTTTAAGTAGATTAAGAACTCACGCATTTATTTTGTAATGTTAAATAAAATAAATTTTTTAAAAAGAGATTCTTTAAAGAGTTTAATTTAACTATATATAATCGTTATACCTATCACTACCGACGTCACGAAAGTGTATTTATGCAAATGAGCTAGATTTTGAAGCTATAGAACAAAATCTTACAAATGATTTAGAAATAATGAACAATTATTTTAAGAATGGGCGTCTTTGCTAAAGACCTTCTAAAACAGAAGTTACAAATTTTCATCTTAATAATCATCAGAAAACAACATTTGATGGAATACCTGTGAAACATAATTTTTCTTCAGCTTAGCTTGGTGTTACTTTGGACGCGTCCTTAACATTATAAACAACACTTAGAAAAACTTAAATGGAAACTACAAACTAGAAATAACAGTATTGGTAAATTAGCTGGAACAGAGCGGAGCTAATTCTAGAATTCTACAATTACCAGCACTTTCACTGGTTTACTCAACGGCTGAATACTATTATCCTGTTTGGACTAATAGTACACATATTTCTAAAATTGATTCACAATTAAACAATACTATGAGAAAATCCTCAGGAATCCTTAAATCAACTCCTATTCCCTGGTTACTAATTGTAACAAATATTTATCCTCAAAAAATACGAACACGAAATATACACAATTTCGCGATTAGAACACGGGGCCAGGACATGAAGTCAGAGAACATAAAGCAATTAATAGTCAATCAAATTTTAAAGTTAGTTTTATTATCAGCTTGAGTTAAAAGCAGATCAAAACACAACAGAAAGTATGAAATAAATATTAAGTGCCGAACACAGAGTTTTCAATCTCAAAAGATTTGGAAAATTTACCACCATTAAAATCTCGAAATCCATTATGAAAAGAGGACTGCCTTGTCGAGCT
Organism: Ignelater luminosus; assembly: GCA_011009095.1. Classification (NCBI taxonomy): domain Eukaryota; kingdom Metazoa; phylum Arthropoda; class Insecta; order Coleoptera; family Elateridae; genus Ignelater; species Ignelater luminosus. The sequence continues at coordinate 75,784 of VTPC01002817.1, read as the reverse complement.
CTTTAGTGTTACTGATGCATGGAATAGACATTGGAAAAATAAAAGCAAAAATTGATTTAACAGTAATTTATGTAAAGATCCTACAAAGAGATACTTAGATTTAATCTACCTCGCAAAATATGGAGTACCCTAAATCGTTTGGGGCACTAGCCAAGCTTGACGTAATGCTTTAAATAGATATTAACTTTAAAACTGTTATATTAAAATTTTTTTATTTGTCAGTTTTCAGTTATAGAATCTACAATTGCTCAAACTTTGCACTGTACTCATACGATATACTTCAATATATAGTACCAAATGATCTGAACCTGATATTAAACGCACCATCAAAACGGGAGTTAGGGTATTTGGCACACAAAGCAGAAGTTTTCAAGGCGCCTTTGTGTGATAAACAGGATGGTGCATAGTGAGTCAGGTGTTGTATTTATTCTCTGCCTACCATGCGCTACCCTATTTAACACACGAGGGTACTTTTCAAAATTCTGTTACAGCCGGGCACCAAACACACGCTAACTCCTGCCCCAATTCACAGATTCTTCTACGTCTTTAACGGCATGACGTGATTCGCAATTTTCAACTAATAATATGTTGGTTGTTTAGTGTCTAAAAGTGTTTAGAGTAGGTCCCAGTATTTTTCCTAGAACCTCCAGCGGTCTTCCCCATCTATTCAGATCTTGAATAACACCCTGTTTACCACACGAAGGTGCCTTCGGAAATTCTGCCATAGTACGCTAGCGGGTGGCATTACCTAAATATTCTTCTACGTCTCGAATGGTATAATGTATTTCGTAATTTCCAAATAACAATCTGTTGGGTACTTAGTGTCTACGAGTGTTTAGAGCAGACTTCCAGCGGTTTTCTCAGAATTCAGATATTTAACTACATATCACTACGTACACGGTAAGTCCCCAGATTCGAGTTTCAATTTAGAATTTTGTGAATTCTAGATGTACTTTTTGTACAATTAGCGTTAGTGCCACAAGTTACCTAATAGTATATTAAAATACAAGTTGCAGAAGGCATCTATTCAAGCATGAATTTGAAATTCGTGCTTGAAGGACCTTCTGCAACGAGTGTTTTATACTATTTTTTCTATTTTGCCGCTTTATACCACTTTCTAAATTAAAAAATAAAAATTTTAAATCTAGTAAATTTTACGGTGGTTGGTGACATTTATGTGGCGTAATTTTGGGCGACTGTGAAAAAAACTTCTTTTTCATTGTTATTTATTAATTTACTTTGTTCTTTGACGTATGACAGTTCAACGCTACCAACATCAATACAGTAAATTTTACTAGTTTATTCTATCACGCCAACGACTTATTCTAACATTCAAATGACGTCATTTGGGTGCTAAAATAGACTTATTCTAAACGCAAAATAGAAAAAGATTATTCTACACTTCGAATGGCATAATGTAATTCGTAATGATTTATTGGTTATTTAGTGCCTTTGAGTGTTTAAAGTAGATTTCTAGCGCTTATCTCTGAATTATTAGGGTTCTTTTCTAAATTTAAATTAAATTTCAACGCCCTGTATCTCGGAAGAGGTTTATATGAACTTTTTTACTTATAATCTGCCCGGGAATTATTTGTTAAGATTTTTTACCATTATTAGGAAACACCCTGTATAGCTTAAAAATAATAATGGTACTTACTTACTTAGTCCTAGCTCCTTGTACTGCTAGGTGTCGGGGCAGTGCAGAGACGTTTTCAGGCCATCCTATCCAGGGCCAAATGGTGTCCTTCCTTTAGAGTAGTGTTCTTCGATCTCAGACCGTCATCCACATCCTCCATCCACTTCCTTCTAGGCCTATCTCTTCTTTTGTTGCTTTCCATTCCGGTCAGATATGCCCACTTAATATTCATGGTTTTCACTAGCCGCTCGACGTGGCCGACCCATCTGAGCTGGCCTCACTCTATTTTATTCCTGCCTGACTACTCTCAGGGAATTGCGGATTGTTTGGTTTCTAATACAATCCATCCTAGTTTTCCCTTCTATTTTGCGTAAATACCGCATTTCCAGTGCTTACACTTTGCTTTGGGCGCCTTGGGTCATCACCCAACTTTCATGGCCATAGAATAGTGTTCTGAGGTATACAGAGTTGTACATCGATAGCTTGACCTTCTTTGATATGGTACGACTATTCAAAATACCGTACTTGATGGCATTAAATAAACGATCAGCTGTCGCAATTCTACTCTTTAGCTCAACGTTGAGTTTGCCATTCTGGCTTACAAAGCTTCCGAGTTACTTAGAGGCATCTATCTGTTCCCCCTAAAAGAATGTTGTGTCTTTCCACTGGCCGTCCACAGATAATAATTGTCTTCGTCTTTGTTACACTAATCCTCATGTTGACTCCCTCTAGCTCCTCTTTTCACACATTTAGATTGGCTGTAAGTTCTTAGCAGTGATGCAAGAGTACGGCTACATCATCGGCAAGGTTGAGCTCTGTTACAAATACTGTTTGCAATCTGTAGTCCCAGCTGAAATTTCCTAACTCGTTCTCGGCAATTTTTGATAACCTTATCCATTAGCACTATAAACCGCAAGGGATTCAATGAGCAGACTTGCCTTAAACCTTGACTTGTTGTAAATAAGTCAGATTCTTCATTGGCTGTCCTTACACGAGTCTTGTAGCAGCTGTACAAGCTCCTAGTTGCTGCTACATCCCTTTTTGAGACTCCATGTCTCAGTAACAATTCCCAGATCGCATCCCTTGGCACTCAATCAAACGCCCTTTCTAAATCAATAAACGCTAGATGTGCCTTCCGATCGTATACCACGACTTTCTTTCCTATCTGTCGAATCACGAAAATAAGGCCCTGGGAACTTCCCTCCTCTCTAAATCCGCACTGAGAGTCTACCAACCTGGTATCCAGAACTGCTCATAGCCTCACCTCTACTATCCTCGAGTACAATTTGTCAGCCACCCTAAAAGGGAGATAGCTCTATTGTTGCCACAGTCTCGATTGTATCCTTTCTTGTAAATTGGTGCTATTATTGCCTGTCTCGAGTCCTTAAGAATCCTTTTTGTTCTGTAGATTAATTGAAAGACCCTGAGTAGAACTTGCAGACCTGTCCGACCCATGTACTTCAACATTTCAGGGGTTCAGTTTGTCCATCTTCATCCTTCCAATCGCATCTACGAGTTCTTCCATAGTAATGTCTCTCCCTTTGCCCTCGCTGGTCTCCTGTCTTTTCGCACCTCTTTCTTCCTCGCCTTTATCCTTTTTTCCAACAACTCCCGAAAGTGCTCTTTCCACCTTTCTATAATTTGCTTTCAATCACTCAACACCGTCTTTCTTTACTTCTGATCATGTTTAAAAGGCACTCTTTGTCTTTCCCCATATTTTTCACTACTTTAGAAAAACAGCTTTTAGTTGTCACTGTAAGACTCCTGCATAAACTGGCCAAACTCGTCCCATACTACAGCTTTAGCTTCCGCTACCTTAATTTTGCACTTCTTCTTTTCTGCTCCATCTGTACAGCTACCGGTTTGCTTCAGACCTGTTTGATATGTATGACTTCCAGGCTTTCTTTTTCTTCCGCATCCTTTTACCTCCTCAGTCCACCAACAACTTCTCTTAGCCTTCTTTCCTTCTACTTTACTCTTTCCAGAAACTAGCTCCGCAAACTCCAAAATGCAACTTTTGAAAGCACTCCAAATATTTTTGTACGTTGTCTTCCCTTCCATCTCCGTTGTTAAATTTTTTCTCTACAAATCTCTGGTATTCCTCCCTCACACTCTCCTCCTTTAATTTGTAATTCTTTATTCTAGTCTTCTTTCTTTGCCTCTTTGTCGTCGTCTCATGCGGTAGTCTAATCCTTGCTCTTAATAGATAGCCGTCGGTACTAGCGTCTGTGCTTCTCAGAACTTTTGTATTCTGGACTCTTGCGAAACCCGTCTTGCTAGTTACCCATCACGTAATCTACAATAGAGTTTCCTGTCGACTAATGATTGTAATAAACTAAATCATTCTTCCATCAAATTTTAAATATTTAGATCTGAAGTTGTTTCATTTTGTATAACATAGGAACAAGCGTTTCGCATTGCCAAAATTAGTATTGTTGTCCACATGTACTTTTTTTTTGGAAACTACCACACCAATTTTGATTGTTCTTCGATATATAATCACAACAGGATTCTTGGAATATTTCTTTCATTTGTCATTTTGCAGACAGATACCAGCCAAAGTTTGACAAACTTCCATACCTATGTGACTAAATGAGACAGGAGGATGTATTTTTGGTTATGTGACTAAGAGGCCATGTCGACAAATTTCATGTTAAAGTATTGTCGTCCAATGGCAAAATTGATTCTATTCATAAGTTGGAAATCTACAAACATTTCAATAAAAAGATTGTTGACCTATTATCTTTATTTGTTGACCAAAAACTATAAGTACGACTTCCTGCACCAACTCTGTTAAATAGTTTTTCTACCGAAAATTAGCATTGACTAATTTTAAGCTAAACCTTCACACACTACATTTCAAACCAAAATATTTTATGCAGATTAGAATCGTCCAGATAAACTCAGCACACAAATTCTCATTGTTTGAATTCTTTAGATTTGGTAGACTGACGGCAGGTTATTTCTAACGATATTTTGCTTGCATATTGAACACAAAAGTTACATTTTATGAATTAATTTAGTAATTTACTGAATTATATAATTTGAAATAATTCGCAACTTTTTTTACACTTTCAGCTTTCACTAGAGTTTGCGTAATAAAATTTATAACTAATTTCAGTTATTTAAAGAATTTGCAAACGATAAATAGTAAATCTCATATTCGAGATAAAAATCAAATAAACTATTTAGAATGCCTTTTGTAAACTTTTTGTTTTAACGAAATGACATTCAATTCCTATTTATTTTCTTAACTGGATGGTTATCAGTATAAATCGGATTAAATAATGCTTTTAGAAACAGAACGGAGAGAACCCCAACGAAAATTAATATAATAGCAATGTAACGTAACGCCTTTGAAAACTCAAAACTTTGCAGAACTTGAAATGACTAAACTACGCACCAAACATTACAAAAATATATTCTAAAAGTATTTTTACTCAACAACTTATTCGTACGATATTTATAAAAGCAGAACTGCTTTATGAGCCCTAACACGATTTTCTCTACTAATTATAAAATTATATCATTTGAGAGTCAAGTTGCCTCTTGTTAGCAATCCTATTAGCTTCGTTTATTGCTATAATTAATTAATATTTTTAACGAAATGCTTTATTTTGCTACTTTTCCTTCTTACTAACAACCTTATTCAAAACGTTATGTAATTCATGGCTCGAAGATACCGGGTGACTATAAAGAAATGCGTCCTGTTTGAGGTTAAATATATTCACTTGCAATAAAAGTAGGAGGAACAGATTTCACTGTATTTTAGGTAAAAGATCAGAAAACGTTCTTGTAGACTTTTACTTCTTAATATTAAAAATCACTAAAGCTAGAGTTTTTCAAGTTTGATAGTTCCAAAAACAGATTTCCGGTGGAAATTTCTAGTAGTAGGCTCTCTTAAAACATGTGAATGTGTTGAGAGTTATTTTTCTAGAAGAAGATATGCTTTCCTTTGCTAGGGCAAATGAATGGCCATCTAATTCTCCCTATTGCCAACTCTTTATGCTACCCTACAGGAAACCTCTAAGAAAACATTTATGAGGACCGCCAAGAATCTTTAAAAAACTTGTGACAATTCCGTAACAGAAAATGTGTCTAGAAATGTCTGCTATCGGAAAAACATTCTTTCGTTGTTCGTTTTGAGTATTTAACAGTTTAATTGTTTTTATTAATAAATGATTTTTTTCAAACACTTTTTATACTTTTATGACTATAAGTGCCATTTCGTACTTTTGTTCGAGGCCAACATCTACTGTCACTTGAATCGAATAAACTTTGTTGGTAAAAATCCCACAATCAGTAGGATTCCTATTACATAAGTAAAATACAATACTGAATCACAGGTTAACATTTCCCAGAAAAAATTGTTGCAATAGATGAAAGACGGATATTCAAACAGTATTTAGCAAGATAGACATTCATTTCTGCTGCAACAACAGGATTTTTTCTTTCATCTGAAAAACATTTATTTGGAATAGTATATAAAACTGACCTGATTATCTAGTAAGCTATTTGTTTATTTTGAGTGCCTCCGCCTGCAGCGCTCTAGGGTGCATTGAGTAGCTCTAAGAGCGCTGTTGCCGGTCCCAAGCCCGGGAAAAGGAAGAGGGTTTGTGGGCAAGGTTAGCAACCTGCCCACTGTAGAAAGATTCAATGGACTATGGAAATCACAAAAACAAATTGGAAGCTGGAATATAACATCATAGAACAGAAGAGACCAGAAAATCATTATGGAATTGAACAAACACAAGATCATAATATGTACATTGTCGGAATTGAAGAAAAAAGAAAAAGAAAACATAAGATACCAAAATTATATACCGTCTATAGCGGGAAAGAGTCAAAGAGCACAAACCGGAGTGGGGATCCTTGTACATGATAAATTTGAAAATCACATAGACAAAGTGCAGTATGTAAATAGTAATATTATGTACTTGCCCTCAAAACCAAAACAGATGAAACGTACTTTATAAGCGTATATGCGCCAGATATAAACAAACCTAAAGAAGAACGCATCACTGCCTTTTTTGAGAAACTGCAACAAGTACTAGATGAACTACTCGAGAAATCAAAAATCTTCGTAATGGGAGATTTTAATTCCAGGATCGGTAACACAGCTATACGGGGTATAATGCAAATCTTCAATGAAAATGTCATTAACAGCAACTGAGAAATGCTGATAACATTATGTGCACAGATCAAACTGCGTATTAATAATACATTCTACTCGCACAAAAACCAACACAAATACACCTTTGGAAATACGAGAGACCAAAATTCAGTCATCGACTATATTATCAGCAATAGGGATATCAATTGGCGTCAAATACTAGACGTAAGAACACTACCGTCGGGAAATGTAGGCACTGAGCATGGGCTAGTTGTATGCAAGTACCGCTTTAAAGCCAATCTCCAAAAGAAAAAACCACCGTTCAGCATTGAAAAATTTAACATAGAGTCATTTAATGACGACTCAACTAAATACTATACCAGAATAGATTAGAAGAAAAAATGGTTTCTAACCCTACAACAAAAGCGAAGATATAGAAAGCACCTGAAATAAGATAAAAACAAATATAACCGAAAGTGCTAAAGAAGCACTTGGAATCAGGAAAGTGAACATAAACGGACGAAAAAACAATAAGCTTTGGTTTACAGAGGAAGTAGAAACACTAGCGAAAAAAAAGAAAGACGTTTATATTAGTTACAAAAGCTGAAGAGTACTGAGAAGCAAGACAGTAAGAAATAAAGTAAATGGCGCAATAAAAAGAATGAAGAAGGCATATTGGAAAAATTATCTGCCGCCATGAAACACGACCTACATGGAGGACAGAAAAAAATCAAAAACACACTCAGAAATAGATAACAAGCAGTTAACGAAGAAGTACAAACAAACACCATTGCATCAGAAAAATGGGAAATCCATATAAAAACTCAATATAAACAACGAGAAACCAACAATGAAATCAACGAGAAGAATATCTGCATGGAACACGTTTTAGGAGAAGAAGATATCATAACACAAGAAGAAGTACACGAAGCACTAATGAACTTGAAAAACAGAAAAGCCGCAGGCCCGGATCAAATCTTTAATGAAATGCTTAAGTACGCCGGACCTGAATTAGAAAAAGCACCAACATTATTATTTCAAAGAATAATTTCAACCCAACGAACACTCACTGAATGGAAAAACAGCATCACGATTCCAATCTACAAAAAGGAAACAAAAATGATCCCGAAATCTACAGAATGATAACACTGCTAAACAGCACTATCAAGTTACTAACAAAAATTATAACAACAAAAATAAGAAACAGGATCAAAATGAGTGAAGAGCAACAAGGTTTCAGACCGAACAGATCGACAGTAGATGCAATTTTTATTTTAAAACAAATGATCGAAAAATCTCTAGAATATCACAAACCTCTATTTCTCTGTTTGATAAATCTCAAGAAAGCGTTTGGCAAAGCACAAATGGCTGGTATCTTAGAAACACTCCGACAACATAAGGTACACGGAAATTATATTAACGTAGTAGAACATCTCAATAAGGGCAACGTAACAAAGATAAAGACACAAGTATTTACCAGCAAAATACGGAAATCCGGCAAGGCGACAGCATCAGTCCGATTCTGCTTACCTTAATTATGGACAAGATAATGTACAGCGTAGAAAAAGTTAACGGAGAGTATAGAATGGGACAAAAATCTATGAAGATATTATGCTATGCCGATGACGCAAAATTGACAGCAGACAACGAGGATGACTTACAGCGGCTATTGCATCGGTTCCAAACAGCAGCAGAGAAGCTCAATATGCAAATATCGGTAGAGAAAACGGAGTCAATGGTCATATCAAAAAAGCTCATAAGATGTAAATTGGCCGTAGATGACAAACCCATTCAGCAAACTGTGCAATGCACGTATGTGGGAGTAGAAATAACAAGCTGCAAGAACTTACAACGAGAAGTCCGCATTCAAGTAAATTAAGCCTCAAGAATCTCTGGCTATCTGAAAAATCTCGTGTGGAGGAATAAGTACATATCCATTTAAAGCAAAGTTCGCATCTACAATACAGCAGTAACTGTAAAAAATAAAGAACATAATGAGGTCAGCAGAAATAAAAGCATTAAGAGCAATTAAAGGAGTAAGTTTGAAAGACCAGATAAGAAGTGCAGCAATAAGAGAAAACCTTAAAATTCAAGGCGTAGTACGGTTCACAAGATCGAGACAACGATATTGGAGAGATCATATCAATAGAATAGCGGACGATCGATGGGCAAAATGGGCAAAAGGCGAAAAACCCAACTCAAAAAGACCTTTTGGCCGGTCAGCTAAGACATGGCACGAAAGTTAGACATCAGCTTCTCAAGAGGCTTAATTGCCATTCCATGTCCTGATATGAGCTCTTCCACTGTCATAAAATCATTAATTCATATATTTAATATGTTTAGGACACCTGCCAACATTCATTCAGACAGTTGTACTTCTTTTATGTCTCGGGAAGTAAAGAATGTTCTAACAACTAATGGCAGTGCATCTAGTCGCACCACACCCTACAATCCTCAAGGGAATGGACAGGCAGAACGATATAACGGCATAATCTGAAAGACAATTCAACTTGCGCTGAAGAATAAAAATTTGCTCGTCAGTCAGGGATGATGTATTAAATGAATCACTCCACAGCATTCGGTCACTACTTTGCACTGCAACAAATGAAACTCCACATAAACGAATGTTCAAATTTGTTAGAAGGAAAGTTACTCCTTGTTGGTTGACAATTCCAGGACCGATTCTACTAAAGAAACGTTAGGCACTCAAAATTTGATCTTTTAGTCCACGAAGTCTCACTGAATGACGGTAATCATGAGTATGTCCATATTCGTTTTTTAGACGAAAGAGAATCAACTGTATCTAATAGGGATTTAGTCCCACTACCATCTATTGATGAAAACGGGTCGGACGATTTTACACGATTGTTTAAACATACGAAAGCTTTGCAGTCGCTCAAAAGAAAAATCGTGTTAATTGGTGCAAAGAAGTGCTAAAAGAATTCAACCGAAGTGATTCAAATGTAGTGTACGACATTGTTACTGGTGACAAAAGTTGAATCTACTAATACGAGCCGGAAACTAAACAACAGTCCACTGTTTGGATGTTTCAAGGTATGTCGAAACCCACAAAAGTTATTAGTTCACACAGTGTTGCAGAGTAAATGATTGCTTGTTTTTTTCGTATTTCTACAGACATGTGGCAACCATAGCTTTAGAGTATTGAAGAACTGTGAACGTTGATTGGTACACAACAATTTGTTTGCCAAAAGTCTGTCAGGAAAAGCAATTCAAATCGGTGCATGCTTCTTCATTCCTTCACCATGACAATGCAAGTGGCCACATAGTTTCACAAACTGTCAACTTTTTAGCCACAGAAAAAGTGAAATTGATGTCGCATTGTCAGTATTCACCTGATCTAACACCAAATGACTGCTTTCTATTTCCGACAATCAAAAACAAGATGCGTGGTGAGCGTTACTCTTCGCCTGAAGCAGCCATTGAGGCATTTAGGCAACTGGTTCCTGAGGTATCAGCTTCAGATTGGAAAAAATGCTTTAAAAATTGGTTTGAGCGTATGCAAAAGTGTATTGATGCTAAGGGCGGAATTTTGAAAAACAGAAAAGCCATTTAGTAAATTGTACTGTGGTTTTCTTAACCACTTGCAGAAATTTTTCCAGTAAGCAAGCCTCGTACCTATTGTTACGCTAATGGATTTAGTCGCTGTGTTTGGTAAAGCATACGTACTTTTCATGACTCCTTTATTCTATAGAGTAAGAACAAAAAAACAGGTGCTTTGATGCTACACCGGGTCCTCTATCTTTCTTATTATTTAATAAAATAAAAAAATGAAATTAAACAGGTTTAATATATTTAGTCATTGTATAATGTATAATATCATTACTTGGTGCAACCTGTAACTTTCTATTGCTTCCAATTTAGCTGGAAATGTCAACTTAGAAATCTTAAATGCGTATACTTTTGCAATTTGAAATCAGAATGTTTGTTAAATTGAAAATAAGGATAGTGGTCACATAGTGCATCTAACTTAAATTTATATTTTGGGTTTCTTCGTTGTCTGTTGATTTTTTTATAATTTTAAAAATTCATAAGAAAAATCTAATTTTACTCAGATATCAGAAGCTAAAGAATTAATCTCTACATATGTGACTTGAACATAAAGATAACTCCTCTTACAAAGGCCAACCTTGAAACGAATTTTTTTGGTTACGGGTTATAAAAACACTTTCAGTACCAGTCTAATTGGGTATATGTAATCTAAATGAAATAAAATGCAAAACAGTAATTTAAATGTAGAATGTTTGCACAATGTGCACCTGTCGTACTACTTTCAGTTAATTGAGTGCAACATTTAACGGGTATTCGTAACAGTGCGTTAATTGAAGATTATAACATTTACGAAGTATCTACAGTCCCTGGCCATTTAATTCTCCCCAGGTAGACTACAAAATAAGACTTTATGTAAGAAATAAACCCTTTTATAGTTAAAGCACTTTACTTAAGAATTACACTCCCAGTTTTCAAACACTTCATGTATTCATTTTATAAGTAAATAAAAATGGTCTAAGTATTACTGAACGGCCAAGGACTTAGTTTACTAACTAGTCTGGCGCAAAAAGCGAATAGTTTTTTGTTTATACTACAATTAACAATTTTAACAAGTTAACAATCTCGGATTATACACCTTTTAAGTAATTTCTTTTATATCGTACACGGTAGCCTGTAGTTTCACATTACCGGCATAAAAAGGAAAATCTTGCCAAAGTGTATTTTTTAGAATTGATTCTAATGTAGACTTTTAACTCTAAAATAATTAAAATCTTAGATGTTAGATGAGGCTACGTAATTCTTTAAAATATTGTTTGTTGACTTATAGTTGCATGCCAGGTTGGGAAAGCAGAATTACCGAATTGGCACCAAGATCGCAGAGTTAACCATCTTTAATCTTTTTCTTGTGTCGCTATGAATATGATAAAGAAATTACGAATCGGTTTAAAGTGTATTTATATAAATCCCTTTACTTGTGCCAAGGATTTTCCAAAAACTCATTACTAATTTATTTATTTATTCCAAACTTTTACTGAATTAGTTCTATATAATATAAAGCGAAACCAGATATAAACGCCAAACGTTCTTCATCAAGATGCTAAATCAAGACTAAAGAATTCATATTGGGATGCTGAAGCTGTTTTAATCGCAAACATTTTCGTAGTAATTAGAATCACTTTAAGTATAGTTATGAAATAATCTTTCAAACCTTAGCTTGGGATATCAACCAAGTTATAACATCAAGCATATTTGATAAAAGAATTTAACATTTACCAGATTCTAATTCTGTCGCCAATAATTATTTTGATAATTAGAATTCTTTCTCTTAACACTTTCTAGCATTTATTCTTTATACGCAAGCTAATGGCTTTAGTGGGGTGGAATACGCTTAGCAACAAGTAATAAAACAAGTTATGTAGAATTAAGAGCAATACTATGCCATAATCGATAACGTTTAGATCTTGTGTAACTGATTAGGTAGCTAAATAAATTCGACTCGGGGATAAACTTTTAAACTAAATTTAGTTGATCTTTTTTTGTCCTAAATTTAAAACATTCTTTTCATTTTCATTCGTGACCCACTTAAACAGTTTTCTCACTTCAACGATCGTTTACAAAATATCGCCTAGGGCGTCCAAATCTAGTCATGCTGAAATCGATTATTGACAATAAACAAGGTCAAATATATTTATGAATTTTAAGGAAGATAACGACTAGGGAGATAGAAAATTTACATTTTCTTTTTGGCACTTGTTCAATGAATGATCCAGTAAACTAGAAGCTCTTTAATGTTATATTGTTTGGAAGAGAAACTGTTAATCAAAAAACAACGTAAGATACGCCTTGTAGATATTCTTAACTGCCTTTGTACTTATTTACAACTTTCTCTTAATGTATGTAATAAGGAATAAAATAATAAAATGAAAAATTACATAAAAGAAATAAGACAAATACAATGGGTGGCTAATGAGACGATGTTTGAATGTTCTTGCACCTTATAAAACAAAACTTTTTATCCAATAAATTATAACTGATGTTATATTCTTTTCTTATTATACTGATATATCCAAGGTTTTGTTTAATTATTTAAGCTTCTTCAAGGACCTTAAGTTACAATATTATAATATTTAATAATGAATGAGGAAATTATAAGTAGTACTAACATTTATTAATTGGGAAATTTTCATTGCGTATGTGGAATTTAATATCAAATGATAACCTTATTTAAAAAATTCTTTTGTTTAAAATAAAGGTACGAAACTGGTATAAGAGTAGAAGTAAACCAGATAAAGTTGGCCGGTCAGCTGAGCGTTTGGTTTATCTGGTTTACTTGTACTACCTTTTAGAATTTGAGTTACAATTCAATCCGACGTTTAATCGTAATCTTTTACAGGTCTTTTCAGGTAAATCAAAAGTCTCTTGACAACGAATTAAATCATTTTAATTTGAATTAATTTGATTTGAACCAAAGACTAATACATAGAAACGAATATTGGCTAACTAAAACTGATAACTGAGAAAGGTCAAATTTCTTATGATTTTTTTATTGCATGTATGACACCAAACTTGTTACTATATGATTGCTTTCACTTGCTCTGACTAATTAACTGACCATTTCAAAATACATATTTCCTTCTAGCTTACTTTATAAATTGCTCCATAAAAAATTTAAATTTTTTTCAAATTTGGTTGAAACAGTGATGCGTCAATTTCTTGTCAGCTTATTTTTAAAAAACAAACTACAGAAATAGGTCAAATAAATGAACGCCAAAACCAATAATAATAATAAACTACAAATATTTCCATTTCTTTATGTAAATACATTTTTGAAAGAAATTTATTCTCCTAACTGTATACTATTGCAATTAAGTAAAAAGTAGGTAGATAAGTACTTATTTAACATTCAGGGGTAGAGGTTGTTCGGGATTTAGGAAACAGTTATTTTTGAAAGAAGATTTAGGTGCAGGTAATTATATAGATTTACAAAGAAGTTTTTAGGTTTACTTTACAACAACTACAGGTACACACAAATTCTTGCAAAATGAGAGACACATGATAGGCTTCGAATACTTAAAATAGAAACATAAAGTATAATAAATTTGTGTACTAATCTTTACAGGAAAGGCTATTTGAAATATAAGGTGTTTATACACAATATGTATTGTGTCCACTTATTAGAACTTGTACGTCTTTTCTAAGATTTGTTCCCAAGAATGTAAAGAATTTAAAAAAAAATGAAACTTTACTTAAATATATTTTTACTTTGGGAATTTGTTTGCTACTTAGCTAAAGCATTTTAAAAGGTCTACCAAATTCTATTTATTAGTTATCGCTCCACCTTCTTTTCAACTCACTTCACTCCAAACTTAAAATTATTTTGCTGTAGTTATTCTGTACTGCCGGTAAAAGAAATAATAACATAGTACGTAAGTTGTTAAGCCCAGCAGTTGAATTGTTTTAAAATTAATGGACAAAATGGAAAAAACTTTCAAAAAATGTTTTTAATAAAACAGTGGTTGAATGATTCTGATTGCTTTTCATCTGATAAAAACGTAATTTTTTGCAACTCTTGCAATAAAGAGGTAAGTAAATCATACTCCTGCAATAATTAGTTTATTTTTAACAATTGTCATTACTTAAGATATAACTAGTAAAAGTTCGTATATACATTTTACATTTTTTTTGAAGTGTTTATTTTATTATAATTAAATTATTAAACATAATTATTAATAACAATGGTAATTGCTAAATACTTTAACAAATTTGTATAATTAATTGATAATTCGAAAAAGCACAATGTTTTGGTTTTTGTTAGGTTTCTAGCAACAAAACACATCAACTGCAGCAACATGTTAAAACATCTTTGCATCAGGCTAGTGACTTCAGAAAAACTCAATTGAAACAGACGTTTCTAACAAAACAAGCCGATAAAAAATGAAGAGATTTTACTGAAATTTCAGTCAAACTTGCCAACAACTAATATAAAAAAATTAGAGTAAAATTCCAGTGTAAACCTAGTCTAGTTTTTTTACTCTAAAATCACAAAGGTACAACTTCTATACTAATTCACCCTAATACAACTCTTATAACAATAAAATGCACACTAATACAAATAAAATACGCACTTTTTAGTGTTTAAAATGTTAAGGTTAGAACACTAAAATATGTATAACGCCACGATTCTCAGAGGGAAAACTTTAACACTATTATGAAAACATGAGTCTACAATGAATAGCATTAGTAGTGTCAATGGTTTACTCTAAATAGATTGATCAACACACACTCAGTAGAGCTGCATATTCACTACTAATTTTTACGGTGTATCGGTAACCAATAAAGAGAATAAACAAAGATGATTTAAAAGTAGTTTTTAACTGCAGCAAACCTATTTTAGTTGTAGGTGATTTGGGTAGTAGAAATAGTGTCTGGCGATGCAGAACAAGTAATCTCAATGCAAAGGTATAGTGAACCTCACGCTATTTGAATAGCTGCCCCGAACCAACCTACATAAAGTTCGTTTTTTTAGTTTAAAAATCTACTACCTGTGATTTATGTTGATTAATATAATATTTTCCTATAATACTGCAACTTGCATTATAGTGGCAATGCTGAGGACGGCGGAGGGTGACATCTGTTAAGTCCTGTTAAAGGAGATTTCTTGCGAGTTTGTAAATAATCTCAGGTTTAAAATAAAAATTATGCCCCTAAAAGAAATGTATTAGATGCCAAATTTTAAAACGCCCTAGTAAAATGTTTAACAGAATTAAAAAACTTAGCTAAAAGAAAACTTGCAGACATTTTTTCTTTTGGATAAAATTTAGCTTCAAAGGTCTTCAACAATAATTATTTTAGATATCTAGAGCTACTTTCCGTTGTATAGTACATGCGTATAATGCTGGCTAAGAGTTAGCGTTACAAGTTATGATGGTCGCAAAAAATCTCCATTCTATACGTCATACGGTACATTAGTATCAAATCAAAAAAATGGCTGAATAATCTAAACTATCACATATACAAATGTGACTTGGTGCCAAGAAAGATCTCAATTTGAGTACTTTTTTGCATCAGTACCCGAGATTCTATGCACTGATAGGTGTTGTTCTAACGGAAATGAACTTGATGCTATTCATAATTCATTTTAGGAAAGAGTGAGGTTGAATCTTTCTACTTCTAAGGTACCAAATGATCATTTTTTGGGTGAAGAATTATGTTGCAAAATTCATAATTTATAAATAGCTAAACAGGGAATATATGAATTAGATAAATTATTATTAAGGTGAGCAAACTTCAGCAATTAATCCGGAAGATCTGGTGACGAGATCAACTTTTAATTGTTGTACCTGGTTGTCAGCAATTTCCAGGCGGTTTCGTAGTTGTCTTCAGAGATGACTAGATGTTGGATAGACGGCTTGGTTCTCCCTGTACGTGTGTCTTTAAATAATGCATTTTTTCGATCCTTGTTAAGGATTGCGGGCATCTCCCGGCGGATTTCTCCCGGCACGGACGTCTCCCGGCGACCTTTCCCTGGCACGGAATCTTTTCGTCATGGACTTCTCCCGGCGTGGATTTCTCCCGGCACGGATATTGCCCGGCATACACGTAAAATTGGGGTTTCAACTATACTTAGTCCAGAATAGCATGTAGTAACATAATATTGAGCTGATATCCTAGAGACAGATTCTACTACAATAGGCATGTATGTATGCTAACGACACTGCTTCGCTAACACAACGAGATGACAGAATAACCTTGCACTTACAAACTAATTTAAATCAAATTGCAGAATGGATGTGCAACTAAATCCAGACAAATGTCCATGTAGAATCTCAGGGTCTCAGACGACCTAACAATCCTCATAAAATTCACATTAATAATCAAGAAATCGACTGGAATGATTCTGATCAAGCAATGATACACCTAAGGGTTTTGTTGAACGGAAAGTTATTATGGGAGTACCATATAAATCGCAAACTTAATAAAACCCAGTTACGCTTAACAATGCTATATCTATTAATAGATAGAAAAGGGAAGTTGCGAATCGAATGTGCCACGTTATTATATAAAACAACTACCAGACCTCTTATAATGTATGATTGTCCAGTTTGGAGATCTGCTGTTGTTAGGCATATAAAGAAAATTCAGTTTTCCAAAGCAAAATTCTTAGAGCAGCAACTAATTCTCCTTGGTCTATAAGAAATGAACAATTGCACAGAGAATTATAAACCTATACAATTGTTAACTTTGTAAAATTAACAGCAAGAAGATTTTTTGATAAACTTATATCAACGGTAAAGACGTAAACTCACTCAAGATACCATCTCCTTATCAGACAATAATGAATAAATTTCCAAGCACACTTAAGATATAGTGTAACTCAGTGTTAATGACAATAAGTGCAAGAGAACAATTTCTTTATCCAAGTAAACCAACCATACATATTATTACCTGGATGCTAATGACCCTTAGAGTTATCCGCGATATAATAACTTAATAACAAAATCAGGAATAGCAACATTACTTATTTATTTATTTAAGAAAAAGCCCAGAATGTTTACGAAAGCAAATTCTGCACTTTAAATTGAATTCGCATTAACAAACGTTCATCTATTGCTACGGCTATTGTGGATCGTAAACACCTCAATGGATACATGATGCGTTGCTGACTAACCTGATTCTTAGATCAGTATACTTTGCAGTACTGGAATCTTACTGTACTTAAATAGGCATAGAAAAACCTACTTTTACGCACGTCACGTCGCATCGTGGAAGAGAATTAGTTCCTAGTGTTCATGACAACGGAAGTAAAATAAGACTTTACGATGCAAACAAACAAGTAATAAAATGAGAGAAGATACATAGTTCAGTATTGGAAAAAAGTAGTTAGTGCATGTGAATGATTTTGAAATTCTGGGCCAAAAAAAAAAGATTAATGACAATTACAAGTACTTCCGGTTTTCGGTATGGAAAACGCATGACATGACACTAATGGTAGATTTTGATTAAGGCACAATTTCCAGATTTGTAACACAAGAGGCATTAATTTTGTAATATTCTTCCTAGTTTGTGTATCAACTGAGAAGGTTGCATTTATGGCCTCGGACGCTATAGATTACATGGTTTATGTTGCTTTTACAATTTAATTTACTATTGTTGGATTATTTAAATAAAGGTACTTCCTTAAGTTTTATTTTTAATTTATTACTTAAGGAAGTACCTTTATTTAAATAATCCAACACATAAGAACCTTAAGCTATGGATTTCCAATGCATTCATTTACTATGCTTAACGTATATTTAATACTACTTTAATTAAGAATTTTTTGATAGGCAATTTAAGAAAACACGTATATTGCATTTTCCTTGGCCATCTGAGGACAGAATTTCCCGAATCACCCTTTACTATGATTATTGCTTTTTGAACGTGTACATATGTAGAGTACTATTTCATAGCTTTACTTTAATTATTCAAGTTTAATACGTTTCATTACACAATTTTTGTAAATAAGTAAATAGAAATATTAAAAAATATTAACCTCTTTTTTAAAGGTGAATGCTTATCTTACATAAATGTTTGTGTGTTTTTATAAGCGTTTATTTTTATAAAATAAACGTCTTTCAACTAATCCGTATACTAATAACGACACGGTTATACGTATTAAACACATAAGTTCGTTATCTTTAAACATTGCAATAATTGCTGAATGTTGATACATTTTTTCGTATTATTTATCACAAGAAAGTTAACTATTTCTTACGATTTTCTCAATTTGATGGTCATTTTTCTCATTTAATTAAAGCTGATTCACTTTTGAAAAAAGACGCCTTAAAAGATGCATAAGATCATTCTAATATCATATAGAAATAAAATCATCTCTACACTGGAATAAAACTCGAAAATCATGAAATTCAAATAAATGTAAAAACGTGCGTATAAGAAAAATACTTTTTTGAATTCCGAATAAAAAACTTTTTCTATTGTTGATTTCAGCTGAATGCAAACTAAAAAAGTTTGCGATGAGATTATAAAATATAAATAAAATTCAGATTGCCTACCGAAGTATTCTTAATGTTGCTGCAAGGATATACAGGGTATTTTAAATTTGAGCTTAAGCATGGGAATCGCACTTATAAGAGATAGAGCATAGGTTTAAATTTAAGACTTTTGCTAAACTTTGTGCTGATTAATAATCTAAAACAGAATTTATTATTCTATTTATTATTATTATTATTTATTTATTTATTTATTATTATTATTATTATTATTATTATTACATCATAATAATTGCCTGTGAGTCCGTATGGACTCTTTGCAGGTTTTATATTAACAATACATAAACTAGAAATCTGTAGCGAAAAGACTATAAACAGAATAAGAACTTGAGTTTTTGAAGGTAGTAATAAATAATTATGTATTCTTTGAGAAATAAGTATATAATTTATTATAAATCTATCTGTTAATTGACCATCCATGAAGCTTCTTTCTCAGCTCAGAAATTTTCTTTGTTTTTATAAGGAAATTCGTTTAGTAATTTTGCAATGTAATAATAAATCGAGTTTTTTCCGTAGAAATTATTGTACCTAGTAGCGATGACAGTTATGGATGACGGTCAAATGTTATACGTACATATGTATTTTTGCGAATCTCTTGAAATGTTTTATTAAAATAAGCCTTTGATAAAGGTTCCAGGTGTACTGTATACGTACGACTATAAATCATAAGACCATTTATCTTATTATTGATTGTATATAACAGACCTTTTAATTTGTTAGATACATATTCTATGTGTCTAGTTCATTTCATATCTTTTTGCACTCTTATTCCAAGATATTTGACTTCATTTAGAAAGTCTATTTTGTAGCAAGAACTGCAATTAACTAAGCATGTAATTTATGTTAGAATCTCCAAATTGAAGAGCTTGGGTTTTTTTATTGTTTATAAAAATATAATGTGTAAACCATTTTGATATTAAATTGAAATCATTCTGCAATTTCTGCAAACATGTAATTTCATTAATATCTGTTGATAATATTGCCGTATCATCAGCGTATTGATAAATATTACACTATAAACCATTTATTCCATATATATAACATTGATGATAAAATACATTCAGGGCCGGCGAAAGGCATATGGTAAATATGGAGCATTCCATACTTGAGATTTTTTTGAGTATGGAATTCCATAGCTGAAAATTTCATATTTTAATTTGCAATTTCTGTTGATTCACATAATATTTTTGTATTTCTTATTATTTTACTATTTAATGTACATTTATTCATTATTTATAAATTATACACAATAAAAAAACTTTTTAATTGCTTAAATCGCTTTTCGTGCGCGCCCGTCTATTTGGTTTACATGTGTGTAATGACCCTTTTATTTTGCACTCCATACCTCAGAAAATCATGTTCCGCCGGCTCTCAATACATCCCCACGGAACGCCGAAATGTGTCTTCTTTAAATCACTGTAATATTTGTTAATTTTGACAGTCTGTGCTCGATCTGTTAAAAGACTTTGGAATATTGTGTAAACTGTGCCTCTTATGTACTCTGGAAGCATGTAATATTTAAAGAAGTCTAGTCCTGTCTTTTGTATCAAAGGGTTTTGATAGATCAAGAAACATCAAAGCTGCATGCTTTCTATCATTTAAAGTTACATTAAGTTTTTCAACAAATAACGTTTCTGTATTATTTTTCGACTATTCTGTATTTATTTTTACTTAAAAGATGCGTTTATCTGTAAAGAAAAGAGTTGAAGTTCTTATATAATGACTGGATACGGTGATAGAATTCGAACTCAACAAGAAGTGTGTACTTTGTTTAATAATAAGTACCCACAAAGACCGGGGATAAATCAATCAACGGTTAGCAAAGTTGAAAAAAATCTAGATAGTTTGGTACCGTAGATTTACCTAAGAAAGGCAGTACAGCTGTTGACAATGGCACCAAATTATATATACACAACAGTGTTCGTCAGATTGGTCGAGATCATGGTATCACTTTTACAACTGTACATAAAGTATTGAAACAAGAAAAATGGCAACCCTTTAAAGTAAACCTTGTGCAGGAATTATCTGATGATGATCCGGATAGAAGAATAGACTTTTGTGAACATATAATGAATAGGTACAATGATGATCCTTTATTAGTAAAAATTATTATTTCTTCGGATGAATGCACTTTTACTTTAAATGGTAACGTAAATCGGCAAAACTGTAGATACTGGGCCAAAGAAAATCCAAAATGGATGCAAGAAGATCATACGCAGTATCTACAAAAAGTTAATGTTTGGGCCGGAATTGCAAAAAATAAAATCATTGGACCATAGTTTTTGATGGCAATGTAAATGGACCAACATATCTAAACTTTGTAATGAACTACCTTGTCTCAATATTAACAGATCTATTCCCCAGTAGAAACAATCCTGGGAAATTTGACGAAAGTTTGTGGTATATGCGGGATGGCGCGCCTCCTCATTATTCAGCAGACGTTAGAAGATATCTTGACCAGGTTTTCCCACAAAGGTGGATTGGTAGACATGAAAACATTGAATGGCCGCCGAGATCCCCGGATCTCACACACTTAGATTTTTTTCTCTGAGGTTACTTAAAAAATATAGTTTATAACAGTAAACCTACTAACATTGAGGAATTAAAGAATAGAATTACAACAAAAATACATAACATTTCTCAGAAAATCATTAACAAAGTTCAGCAAGAATTTATTCATCGCTTGGATTACTGTCAGGCTAAAGGGGGACTATAATTCGAATATTTATTGTAACTGCTTACAACGTTGTTAACTTTAATTTGTTCAAATAAATAAATAAATCAAGAGAAAATGATAAATGCTTTGTTCAATTTTCTATTTTTGAAATGATCATATTTGCCAACTTAACAACTTTAGACCGTAGGTATGCTACATTTTTGAAATCGTCTATTGAAGTAGATGATGACGTCATCACCGAAGCACTGATGATGTCAAAACTGTATAAACATACAAGAAAAGATGGGCAATTTCAAATAAAAATCGACGTGTCCACTGAGTTTATAAAATTGTTTTCAGCTTGGGAGACATGAAATTTATTCCATACTTTCTGTGCACACTGTATAAGTAGTTTAAGAAATATATTGTTTACTTTTGGCTATCTGGATTTGTATTTTTGTATTAACTGATCTCTTTTCATTTTATTAGTAAATTACACTAGTATTGATCTTTTTTTCTTTTTTATTAAATGTATGTATTGATTCTTTGTGCAGTATCTACAGGGTGTCTCGCAAATGCCAATAAAGCTTTAGGTAGCAGCTTTTCTCAACCTCTTAAGATACCAAAATTGAAAACACGAATGTTCCAACGTATTTAGATTTGCCACACGAACCAAAAAAAGAAATTTAAACTTGACAACGCTGCTTCAGATCAACGAGTGAGATAGCGGTAGGCTGATAAAAAATAATATAAATATATAAAATAAATAATAAAAAAATAATTTTCAAAACAAAAAAAAGCAAAAACTAAATATTATGAAATCAAAATAGGGATATCAACTAAACACAAACCAAAAAAGATACGAATTAAGAATCTTCAGAAATACAAAATTACTCGAATACAGGAACCAAAGTATCGCAAGAAATCAAAGATTTATCAATTTTAATTCCAGTGATAACTGACCATAAAATTGTCAAAACTTGAAAAAATTCCTGGCAACTAGTTTCATCAGATTTATTAGTACACCCAAGACTTGCATGTTTGTCATATCTGTTTTTTTTTTTTGGTAATAATTCAATTTTTAATAGCATTTTCAAAAAGAGAAATCTAACAGTTCTGTGCCTTATCAAAGGTAATTGTTGTTTCAGCAGATTCATTTGTTGAATTGGTAATGGCTTCATTTGGATTCGATTCTTTGGTTTCTGTTTATTTATTGTTAAAGATGTATTTTTTTAAATTGAAAACATTTATTTCGTTGACTGTATATGTTTTTCAGAATGTTTGTATCACTGGTTAAACCTTCTTAGCGGCTTCTACATTTAATTTTTGTATTTACCGACATGCCATTGTTGTTTTCACTTAATTTCTTTTTTTTAATTGTTTTATTTTTTTTGTTGTTATTTCCTTGCTCTGTTTAGTGTTTTGTATGACCCACTGTAAGTTTATTTAGGCAACCGAGGTGATTGTGCTGTATGGATTGTGTCGTTCTTTTCAGGGACACCTAATTAAATGAATTTGATACGGTTGCACGGTAGATAATAAAAGGTTACCTACCAAAATACTTCACGACAAAGTGTCTGTACCAAATAAAAAGTGAATTCAACAATGAAATGTTGAGACCTGACCAACCTTGAACGATGTCTACGGAATCAATGAACTAATATCTAGTTAAACACGTTGCTTTAAAAATGTACTTAATAAATGTAAAAAATGTATTGTTTTAAAGGAACGTTGGGAGTAAAAACTGTTTACAGCTGAAGGAACAATTTATTTTAATCATGAATTAGTTTTAATTTACGATCTCAGATATCTTCATAAAATCTTTGCTGCCCACCACCGATGATTATTACTCTACCACAAGAAATATTGAATTGCTGTAATGTGCACGAGGAAAATAGAAATTTACCTTTTCAAAATATACATAGTATGTATTTGGTAAATAAACGTTGTTAAATTGATATCCATTAAACATGTAATACTCTGCGTGTTTCTGAAATCCACCGTTACTTCAAACATACAATTGAATTAATGATTTGGTTATATTACATCGAAAAACAAACAATATACTTGTTTTGTTTCGTTTTAAAATAACTGTAGACAGTGTTGAGAATCTCGAGCCGCAAGTGTGACCTACATGCAAATAAATGCAAAAACATAATAGCTGTGGTTTGCACTTTCCATAATGTGGTTGTAAAACTATCAAACACGTGCACCATGTATACAGATAGTGTAATATAACATGATATCCTACCAGTATAATAACTAATAAAGCATAATGTGGTTAATAAAAGCGTATTTCATGGGTTAATGTGATTACTGCCACAGCTAATAAGTTGTTTGAGCATCTTCTAGATTTATAAAATCAAATTAGAAAATTTTAACGCATTCAGTTATTAAAATATGCCGATACTGAAAGTAATTCTCTCAAGTTTACAAAATTACAACAGATTGTTATTTCTACGGTCAAGGTTAGAATCAATTATTTTTACCTGTTTAATAATTCAATTTTAGTTCAACGATTCTTTTTGATTACTGAGAAATAGATTATAAAAATATTTAAGACAGAAATAGCTTACCATGCATTAATTACATAGTATCCCAATATACTTAAACGCCAAACACTTTATCACACACCAGATGATTAAAACTCACTCAGTTTTATGAACTCTCACTTTTAACACAACCCAGAAAACACCTAGTATACAGATTATGTCATGAATGTCACTGCATATATCCACAAATGGGTATGTTTTTAAACTCGAGCTGGAAATGTAGTGATGTGTAAAAATGTGAGAGTTTGAGGTGACTGGGTTGATGGTTTGATCAATCTGACGATACGGAGAAAGAAACAGTGATCATGATCATATTCACAGTAACCGGTAAAGCACAATGTTTCCTCTTTTATACATGAATCATTCCTGTTGTTTATACTTACACGGTTAATGTAAAACATTGTTTGTCGCATTAACATATCCGCTACCTTACTATTAATGATGAATAATTTCCGCTAAATAACCTTGATGTTATTGAGATTTAAAAAATTCGTGACACTAAATTTTTTTAATTTATTTCATAGAAATTTGATCTACTTTTATTGTCAATCTTATTAAATATAAACAGGTTTTTGTTTATTTAGTAGTTGTGCTCGATTTTATGCTTCAAGTTCAGATATAAATATAATTTTTTATGTTAAGATTTATCTTTTAATAAACAAACACAATCTTGATTTATAGTAAAGGAAGATATAAAACTCGAAGATTTTACACCTCACTAAGGTGAAAGTTGAAAAGTACATAAAACTTCAAGAAAGTTTTATTTGCATTCCACATAATTTACAATCTGTGTTATATGATTCTACATAATGTGTATCATATTGATACTGATACAACATGGAAAAGTTTTTTTTTTATATAATTTCACTTTATTTTCTGGTGTAGTAGTTTTAAATAAAAGTGGTGTTACATAATCTTTCTTTTATAAACTTGCATACTTACTACGACACAAGCGTGCAGTGTAATTTTTTCGTTAGTAACAATATCATTAATTGATTTAAAATAAGCTTTCCGAGTATGTTTGTGAAGGACATGACATCTGCAACTTTATCAATTGTTTGTTTTATCGTGAATTTCTAACACTGATTGTCGTCTGGCAAAAATAAAACAATAAAAGGGAAATTGATAACAGAAACGAATAATTAACTTTCATTTCTTTATTAGATATAGGCTGGGTCGTAGAGAGAAAATCAGGCCTCTCTCAACAAGAATACAATTTTTTTGAAATAAAAAAAATTATTTAATA
This sequence comes from Ignelater luminosus, assembly GCA_011009095.1. Taxonomy (NCBI): domain Eukaryota; kingdom Metazoa; phylum Arthropoda; class Insecta; order Coleoptera; family Elateridae; genus Ignelater; species Ignelater luminosus. Next base: position 50,522 of record VTPC01002817.1, on the reverse strand, counting down.
ATACAAAATTTTCTTTTTAGTTGCTTGTAATTTATATTGATTTTTACACGCAATCTCAAAATTTATAAATAGGCTTCCCTTGCTTTGGCTGAAGCGAAAGCCTTGGTGATTACATCGAAATCAAGTTTTCTTGCCAATTCAGATTCCAAACATAAAGTTGCCAGTCCGGAAACTCTAGTTTGGGTTGAACAAGAACGATAATATTCTTGAAAGTATGCTGAATGAACATTCGGCACTAGCAACTGACACTGGCAAGATGCAAAATATTCGCAAAGCAATATACAGACATTCGGAAAAGTGAATCCAAATTTTTTGAAGAGATTGCGTTCAGCAATTTGAATGGAGGCAGGCAAGATGTGGAATTTGTAGTAAGTTTGCTCTCTACACGTTCTTCAATTGAATGATTTCAGTTGATAAATCTTGAGACAGGTCAGCCAGATACTTTTCGTTGAAATTCACTGCAGCAGTCTGAACGTCTTCTGCTTTCATTTTCGGAAATCGCCATAGGAATGAAAAAGTATTATTTATGTCTCCAATTGCAGAAAACCTGTCTTTGATTCCAGCGATAATGTCCGGTCCGGTAATGTCGATGAGGTGTCTTTCAATTCATTGGCAACGGTTTTACATTCATTTTGAATTGCTCTCCACTGGCTACTTAAGAGTTGCAGATCGTCGAGTAAGCTTTCAAGATTCTTGATTTCGACATCGATAGCCACGCCACGTTTCTCATTTGAAGAACCAGATTTTGTTCACTGATGGACTTAAGAATTTTGTACCATATAGATGCCATTAATACACATTCAAATTTACTCATATAATTTATGATGCTGTGGCGACACTTTCTAAAAACTAGAAATACGCAAAACATTGACTTTTCGGAAATAAATATTCGAGGTAAAAGAATCCCACTTATACCTGTTCATTCGTTGGACATGCCCGAATGTTTTACACCTTAAAATTTTCATAGAAAAAAGGTTTTGCCGTTTGTCAATTATTTTCTTTCAAACGTACTTCTTTAGAAATATCTTAAACACTTTTGTACATTATAAATAATTTTCGTAGAAGGTTTAAGAATTTTGTTTAGTGTCTAATTCTTAGTGTAGATAACACATTATAAATTTTTCTAGAAGAATTTTGCTTTTGTCTAAATTCTTCTTAAACGGACCTACAGCAATAATATTTCCTTGAACAAAATTTCTGTTAACAGTTTTTAGAAAGTGATTTTCTTCGAAGACTCGAGAATTTTGTTCTTTGTTAAAACACAGGTAGAGATGTATAAAAGCTTAGTTATCTACAGGGACGACACAGTCACTCGCTAAGATTCATTCGATATCATTCCAGTTTGTTTAAAATTTAACATAGTTCCTCGACAATTGTTAACCTGTTATAATCTTTAATAAGTAACGTTTATTTTTACTATTTATTATTATTAAACGAACTCGCACATTTATTATAAAAACGCCTGACCTCAGTTACCTCTTCAATGCCTTCGATGTCTCGTCGTCTTTCCGCGATGAGACTGAGTTTTTTTACTTCTTCCAAGGCATTTTTCAATCCAGGCAGATTTTTCGCAAATGGTTTGACAGCATCGATCCTAGCAGACCATCTTGTATCTGATAAACTGTGAAATGAGTTGGGTATGTTCCTCTTCAAAATCTTCCAATAAATATGGATTCAAACGAAGAATACGACTTTGCGCACCTTTGTATTCGCCACTCATGTTTTTCCCGTTATCGTAAGCTTCTCCTCGGCATTCAATCAAGGGGATGTTGTACTCGCTTAAAGTTTCACATATCATCGCAGCAATAGCTTTCCCAGTTTTGTCGTGGTAATCTACAGAAACCAAAAACCGTTCTTCAATGTAGTAAGTCTTCGTTCCAGCATCCAAATCCAACCGAATGTATCGTAAAGAAAATTGCTGTTCCAAAATGGCAGATATAACATGACAAGTACAGAGTTTGATAAATTTGTTTTGTACGTCGGCAGACAGGTAGTGCACTTGCAAACGCTGTCCTGACTGCTGAGAAATCCTTACCCTTTCCAGGTGTCCTCGAAGCACTAGGTCATAATGGCTGATTAATTCCAGTATTCCTAGAAAATCCCCGTTCTCTTTTTTGCCAATAAAATGACTATCTCCTCGCAAAGGTAATCCTCTTTCACTCAAGAAAAAAATTGTATCCAAAATGCGCGTCTGAATTTTCTGCCACGTTTTAGCTTTTCCTGCTATTTGTGCGCATATCAACATGTCAATTGTAGAATCCTTTTGTAATCGTGCTTCTAACTCGCGCCACTTTACATAGCATTGAATGTGGTAGCTGTTATTTTCGTGTGATGGCAATTTTTCGTAGAGTTTCTTCCAAAAATGTTTTTGCGAATAACCATTCGGGGAGCAAAGGTATGATCAATGAAAAGTATTTGTACTAAAGGGACGGCAAGGCAGGCAAAAGACAGCGCGTCTGCTGTCACTCCAAACTAGCCAATCGCGTTTTGTTTTTTCGACATTAGGTAGAAGTTTGGACAGAAGTGAGGCAGGGAATGATTCGTTCGATAGATTGCGTGGAAAACTTAAAGGCATTTTTTTTATGTCCCCGACGGATAATTTCTTCAGCTCGAGGCGCTTGCAAAATTTTTTCTTCCAGGATGCCTATATTAAAATCGTAGAGACGTTCATGACTAACCTGTACTTCTGATTGTTCATTTGAATTTAATTTTGAGGGTGTTTCATTATTAACCTCAATGCTTTCCGAAATATTAAGTTCCATATACTCGGTTGCTGTGGGATTGTATGCAGGCGGTACAGTATTTTTTGGTGAATCATTTTGGCTTGAGGTGAAAGTCGTTGGCTCTTCTAGCTGATCAATAGGAGATGTTTTTTCTGATATTCTGAAGTAAAAGAACTTTCGTCCGCACTTTTATTGGGAATTTCTTCTTTACGAAAATTGAATTCTGCAAGGGTTATTTTGTCCTTTTTGAGAATCCAAAGTTTTTTGTTCCCGGGTTTGCTATTACTTGCTGGTACACTTGCGTACAGAAAGCTTGGGAGTTGTTTCGTTGTAATTTTTGATTCGTTTATAAAATTTCGAGTAACGTATACAATCAAAAAAATCGTTTGATTGAAAAGTGGTACTGGACGAGGAAGGTCCAATCATTAGATTTTCGAAAATGCCAAAAAAATCCAAAAGAACCAAAAAAATACCAAAAAAGTAATAAAAAAAACTCAAAAAAGGGTTTTTGGCTCAGAGTGATCAAATTAATTTCCGTGTTTCAATTTACAGAGCGTTTAAAGTGTTTTTAAAACAAAATCGAAAAGTTTCTTTTTCTGGACTTAACTGATTCCAAAATTTAAATTTCAAGTTTGCTATTTTTTAATACTTCAACAGTTACGCTTTGATAAACTCGAAGAACAATTGAAATATTTGAATGCACATTTATTAACATTTTGATTTTTAAATAAAATATTGATTATTGACTTTCGAATTTTCTTAATGGACAACTGATAGAATCTACCCCGTCAAAAAAGTACGTAGAATTCCCATGTAGGAATCCTTTATAAGATATTGGCACTTTCCTATGTAAGATTTTACACTTAAAAAATTTTTTATTAGAGTTTCCTACATGTGAATTTGTTTATGTTGAAGTCATCATTCAAAAATTTTTTTTAATGAGAAATCTTACATAGGTAAGTGCCAATATCTTACGTAGGATTCCTACATGGGAATCCTACGTAGTTTTTTTTAAGGGCATAATGTTTCTGTATTGTGAATTTTATGATTTAGCAACAAAGTTTCTATATCCGAGACGAGTGAATTTTTACCTCTCTTCGTCTTCTTCATTTTTGGAACATTTCTGTATATTTTATTATGTTTTCATAGCCTTTGCACCCAAAACTCAATTAGTCCGATAATGGCTCCCTCAACTGTAAACAATTGGTGTACCATAGTATACAAATGCATATTATCACAACGAAACAAAGTAGAAGTAGTTATTTATGTACCGCAGTGCGCGCTACGATAATCTACTTTTTCCACTTACCTTCGTGTTGAGAAACCGTCTTAATTGTTGAACCGATATGCACTTTCAAAGAAATGGATTTATCATTATTACACACAGCTGATACAAGACGAGAATGGATTCCAGCGTACAACTGTACAATACACAACAATGCGAAGAGGTTATGTTTTAATGTTTACACAACATTCCGCGTTCTGTGTACTATATTGCCGACATTATCGTATGTCGTTATGTTGAGAAGACGTGCGCGTATGTAGTATATTATATGTTGTGTGTATCGATTGCTACGCGCGGTTTTTTAAATTAATAATAAGTATAAATCATGAGTCAATTCGATTCACGAAATTATATTGAAATCATATTTAAAGGGGTCAATCTACCCCGGGCCCCACGGGCCACGCCTGAGTGGGGCCTGCATTTTGAAAAAAAAACTTGAAAATGTAAAAAGGTCCCTATTCCGGGCTCCACGAAAACTCTGGGCCCGGGGGAATCTTCTCTTTTTCTTCTCCCCTGTTGTCGGACCTAGATATATGGTAAAGAGAAGTTGTCCTCTGCATTGACTTTAGTAGCCAACATAACTTCTTAGAAAAAGTAAATTGTTCCTTTTATGCAATTTTTTTCATTTTCAAAACACCATTTCGATATGATGTATACTGTTTGTATAGGTCTAAACAATTTTTTTGGTTAAAAATAGCTAGAATTTACCTCTTAAATTGGCTACTGTTGTTATTTCTTCAATATGATGTTTCTACGAAACTTTATAACTCGCTTTCTTAGATTAACCTGAATTAAACTGAATTTCTGCCTCTACCCTCATAGAAGCAAAAATGGGGAACAGAAATTAGAAAAGTCTATAGCTATATTATGATTACTGGCATGCACTAGTGTTCAACTTAACTAGTTTACTGTAAAAATAAAACTTTTTTGTTTTGATGTGTGATAGTGATTCTTTTTTGGATGCCTAAACTACCAGTAAAAAAACTTTTATGTTAATTCATTTGTTTTCGGTGCCGCACGGACAGCTCGTGTTTGCTTATATTAAGCAAATACTACCCAGAAGTTACCACGATGAAGTGGCTGCGTATCGACTTCCACCCTCCCTCCCGTTTTTTGTTATATTATTCAACCTACGAGCTTAAATAGTCGTTTTTAATGTTAAACTTTGGCGTAACATTGTGAGACTTCAACTTTCTCAATATAAAACCATCTCTAGCTCCAGATCCAGACACGACTGACGCGGCTTCTGTGGCAATCTTGACACACCTTTCCACTACCTGAGTAAAACAAGGAAAACATAGAAAATCAGATGTTTTTCCTGTTTGTACCATGTTTTTCACTTCTTCATCAGATAAGTTCGACAAGACAGAAGGTTCAGTCAGTTTACAATCATTCCAATTTATTAAATCTATATACTCGGAAGCTTCAAAGTTAAGGGGAGGAACTTCAAAACGTCCAGCACTTTTATTAGGCTTGAATCTAGCTGCAATTATTCTCCTAAGACCAAGGTTTCTAATATGTCGCCGGGAATCAGTTATCATTGCCAAAAGTATATTTTTTAATATTTTCCAAACAAGGCATTTCTTTGAATGACTAAATGGATGATGTCTTTGTATTTTTTTTTTGAGGTACCTGGAACATTTAATCATTTCCCACAAATGAATAGATCCATCCTTGTAAGGTTTTACTTTGATGTTGAACCGCATATGACTATAGATTTTAATAACGTATTCGGCAAGAACCTGTAAATTTGGAGGAGATTTGCAGGACACATATAAATGCAAAATTCTGTTTGCTTTTATTAACCAACGAAAGTGGACAATTTTGCCTGCGTTTCTTTTTGCTAAGTCTTGAGGAAGTATGCCGCTTGACAAATCTCGAAAAAGTGTTTCTGGTGGCAGCTGCGATTCAGTTTTCTTATAATTTATAATTTCCATATCTTCTCCTTTTTCAAGTTGTTTTCTTATCGGCACAGAAAATCCTTTAGGATCCGTAGTTTGCCCATCTAGTTGTTGAAATAAGTGCCTCGAGGGAAGCTCATTTGCATGTAGTAAGCAAAATGTCTATTGTAATGGTCTTTTAGTCTAGTTTCCAATATTATGATGACTCCGATTTTACGTCCCGCATTGACGGGGGTTTCATCGCACCCAATCAGTTCCAAATTTGAAATGTCAGTATTATTGTTTTGAAAATACGCCAAAATTGGCTATATTATTAACAAAGTGAAATATGACTGATACATTTCGATCCTGTCTCTTGCACTAGGACCACATGTTCTTGCTTAATGATTATATTTTTTTTCTTTTGCTTTAGTTACCATGGTGTTACCTTTTCTGCTGTTAAAATACGACATGTCGTCTTTCTTGCTGTTTCAAATTCTTTCTTTTCTTTTTTTTTGTCTTCTTAAAGTCATTCTGTCAATTACCTTTTCTTTATTATCATCAGAAATAAGACCCATGTCTTCTAAGGTGGCATTTACAATAATAGTTGCGGCTCTGTCTGATATTCCTGTTTTTTCAACTGTCAGGATAATTGCAAGTAGATAAAGTTTTTGAGCACGCTTTTTTCAGTTCAGCCGTTAGTTGAGGTAGATGGTTGATTATCAAACTCAAGATTAGAACTACCGATTGTACCGATATCTTCCAGGCTGTCTTCTTTAGACGGCAAATCATCATTTTCTTTAAAGCTTTTATATCTATTGATTCTATTGCCATTATCTTTCTATCTCTTTGATATTTGAAAAAGTTACGTTCTTGTTCTGGTGCACAAAAAACTTTGGTGCATTTGTACAAAAAACTGTTTTTGCACTTACAGGAGTTTACCCAAAACGTTTCTTTACCGATTTCCTAAAATTTTGCGATCTCATGTTGAATGTGGAATTATTCTTTCTACTTTTCTTTCAATTTAGACATTTGTCATGATAGTCTCTACTCATTTTTACAATTCGTGTATCAGAAACTGTTGGAATTGAAGTTTTGAGCCATACATTTTTAATTGCATCGGCAACTACCTGCGATATTTTAGTAACAGTGGGTTCCCGATTCCAGCTGTTAGATTTTAAGTTAAACTGAACCCATAAATAATGTTTTATAACATCTTCGTATGTTGACAAAACACGATTGTTTAAAGTTAATTGTTTTCAGAAATCTTTTGGTAAACAGTAGAGTGTTGTTAATGTTTGTTTTGGTCCAAATTTATTTAGGATGGTTGGTTGGCACACTTAAAGCTAGACTCGGCTTTCTTTTATGCATCTGATCCTAAACAGTTAAAGCAGATCTTTGTATTCTTTTGCTGTTTTTTTCAAATTTTGTGTAAATATTTTTTCTTTATCTATCTAGATTTTGCTATTTTTTATTTTCTATTTTCTCTTTCATTTCGCATACGTTGATGTTATGGAATACAGCTGGTGGAAGCGTTCATGCCGGATAGAGCAGTTATAATGTGTTATACCCAGTCATGGATTTAGGCTTAGGCCCGCCAGGCCCGGGCCTAGGGCGGCAAGATTTGAGGGGCGCCAGAATTTGAGGCGCTACAAAATTTTGAGAGACGAAAATTCGAAATTCATGGAGTTTTCCGGTGATTCTAAGAAAAAGTTTTAGAGATGTTTTAAAAATATTATTTTTTCTACCGGAGAATTATACCTTAACATGGTTAAGTATCTAATTATTGAAATAAAAAAAATATTAATTGATTAATTGAAAATTTCGGGAATTACGAAAATATTAAAAATATACAAATACAAAATTATTTGAATACAGGAACCAAAGTATCGCAAGAAATCAAAGATTTATCAATTTTATTCCAGCGATAATTGATCATAAAATTGTCAAAACTTGAAAAAATTGTTGGCAACTAATTTCATCGGATTTATCAGTACACCCAAGACTTGCATGTTTCTCCTTGTTCAAGTGTGCGATACTGTTTTACGGAAGATTTTTTTAGATCTTTTGATTTCGTTATGTAAAGAGTTAGCCTTCACTCTTTATTTAATTTAAGGTTTAGGTTTTATGGCGTTGGGGGGGGGCAAATTAAACTCATTAAGTTAGCTGGTGATCAGAGATAGTACGTGTGCAAACACTAAAATATCTTGCAGCGGTCGACTGTTTTGAGTTGCTTAATCCTATGACTGTTGCATTTGAAAGCCTTTTATTATTATTCAGGTGTTATTTTCTTTTATTAATTGAATGTACCTTCTTTTGGTTGTGTTTTGGTTATAAAATTCCTTTTCAAACAAGGTCTAAAGTCTTCCATCGATATTGAGAATTTTCCCTTCCAGAAAATCGCTAATATAATTAATTGTAATAATAATATAATAATCACAGTTGTATGATCGGAGAAAATGTTTAGATCTAGTTGATACTATTAATTATCCAAAGAAGTAATTCAGATAGTTAAGTGGTGATTTATTCTTTTTTAAAATGTCAAAATTTAAATTTTTATTTCACTCAAGTTTCTTTTATTCTCTTATAAGAGAAGAATGTAAGTTCCGCTATTTAAAGTTTCTTGTTTCATATTTTATTACTGACAGTAAAGAGATTTACTGTCAACAATCCGTGTGAGTTTTCATCTTAGCTTTGAAAATGTTTTTGAAAGACGGAGGAAGGCATTCAAATTTCTTGTCCGCTTGCTTTGATATTCAACAGTGAAGTTTAATTTTAATTAAAAATTCTAAAGAATAATTTATTCCGTAAATGTCTACTTTTTATTGAAATGGAACTTTTAGCAAAACTTTCGTTATTATTTACTCATTTTGTTGAAAAATTTAGAAGTTGGAATCTTCAGATATCATAATCTTTATTAAAGCAAAATTCGATACCTTAAAACTTAATCCCAGCAGTTAAAATTGTACTATTCCTATTTGCAAAATGATTTAACAAGTTTGTTAGCAAATCTAGTTTTGTTAATAAAATTATTCTGCCTTTCCCTTTTAATTTCTTAACGTAAGCTGGAAAAGTACTCAAACACTTTTAGATCTTTGCTCACGGATCTGGTCACTCATATAAATTTTCTTTTGATGGAGAAATATCCACAATAATACTTTTTAAGGTACTTTCTAACGCCTTGTTCATGCATTTCTTAGAATCAATAAATTTCGTCTGATATAAAGGAATATTATTAATTTGCTAGTGTCTCAAGATCAAGTTCCTTCTACTTTGCTAAAATTTTGCATTTCTTTGATAATAAAATGTCTGCCGTTTGATACTAAAGTCTTCCTGGTCAGGGAAGTTTTCATCTAAGTAGATGTAAATAGTCAAAATCTCTATTAGAAATATTAATAAAAAAATTTTTATTATTTTAGGAACATGAACCCTTTACGACAACCTCTATTAATTTTACCAGTTTGGATTTCGAGAACCCTTTGGTCGCGATGTTTAAAGGGTGTGCATGGTAATAGAGAATACGGTCCTGATACAGTATTTCAGTTTTAAACTAAAGATTGAAAATTGTAGTTTAGACTTTTCGAGTATAATATATCAGTGTTGTATCTATTAAGTTCGGCGTATGAATTATTACAAAAATACATTTCATAAAAACAGGGATTGGACATATTTATTTTTGAACAAGCTTGCGGTTTTAATATCAGTATATTTCATAATTCCATTAAAAATGTAAGATATTGGACACCAGAGACGTAAATAAATGACTTTTCTGATATTTATTTTAATTTTATTTACTCGGAAGTGAAATATTGCGTTCCTGGTTGCATCTAGAATGCCCAACGGGGCAGGCTCTGTATTTCCATCTTTTTTTGTTCTACTGTAGAAAACTTAATTAAAATAATAATAGCTACCTAAAAATTGTAGTATCTAAAAATAATTTACGAAATCATCTGTTTAGATAAATATGTGACTGTTTTAAATAATAATTACGAGTAATAGTCACATAGTGATGCGAAAAACGTGTTAGGAAATCCACTACAATAATAAACACAAGCATGTAACGTTTGTGAACGCATTAAATGTAAGAATATAGTTAAAGAGGAGTAACATGCTTTATATAATGTGTACTTTACAACTATTTAATTTATGTTAAATATGTCTAAAATTCTCTCTCAAAATAGAAATAGAATGAACGATTTCTTTCGAGTAATTTGATTTAACTTCTAAACTGCATCGACTTTTATATGGTAAAAGTACCCTGTTCACCGTGTTCACAACTGCTAAAGTGCTAACAGTTAGTTGAACCTCAGATAATAAAGTCAGCAAAAGAAATTTCCCAGACTTTCACGATGAAAATTGTCTGCACAAACTGCCCCCAGAAAAAAAAATAAAAGCTATTTACACAGTTATTACTAATTTCCTTACAGTTAGTTCAATGTTGTTTTCTTCCAATGAAAATAAATAAAAATAAAGTGTGATAATATCTACTTGAAACTTTAATATTGGGTAAGCTGTCTTTCTCTATTTTTTTATTTTATGCTTAGAAATGTTTTCTAAATTGTAGCTTTGGATATTAAAATTTTACAAACACCGAGAAAAAAAAGCAGATTTTTTAAAAACATTTTTTGTTTCTCTTGTATAATTTGATGCTGAAGAATACATTATGTATCTTGAAAAAGAAAATATCGAATATAAAATCGAGCAGTATTTACAGGTTTGTGTGTATCCTTACTAGTCGTTTACAAATTTCTCACAGTATACACGAAAAATAAAATTAAATAAAAATAAATTTGTCCCTTTTGAGAATTTAAGGCTATATAATTGGACTGCTAGAAGTGTCTAGAATTTTAAAATATTGTATTTGTAAGAATATCTCAACTAGTGTTTATGTATGGAGTATAGAAAAGTCGCTCGACGGGTTGAAAGGATGCCCATATTTGGGTATATACTCCGCAAATGAGAAATAATTATTAACTTTATTGTTATTATTCTTTATCTTTTTAAACGTTTGTTAAAGTAGTGAATACGGTCACCGAATCTAGTGAACAAAAAATGACTTACAAAAAGCTCTCAAAATAGCAAACGTATACAGAATGCTGCAAAATACATTGAAAGCAACATAGACTTATGTTAGTGGAGAAGCATCTGTCTCCCTAGCGCAAACCAGCAGACAATAGAAATCAGAAACTACCTACAATATAGTATTTCTACCGCGAAATTCCCAGAATATCGTACAACCAGAACAATATTGAGGGATCAAGTGGATAAAGAGCGTAACTAACAAACTTAAATGGAAAATTAATTTCCAAGTTTTTGTCATGGACAAGTTATTGCATATAGGTATAGAATTTTTTCTTGGCCGAGTGCGTTTCCAAAGACGGTAAAATTAAAGTGAGATATTAATTGTAAATAAGAACTGAAACATAATTCCAAATTTTCAAAAAAACCATTTGCCTCTTTTATCCACCGAAAGAAAAATCATTAATACGTATTGTGTCATGTGCATCACAAGTAGTCTCGCACGTTTTTGACACTTTTGGCCGCCTGAGACCGATATGGCACCACGCAAACGAACTATCTATTTAGCCTTATGCAGCTACGTTGGACTCACATATCCTACTGAAACCTATACTATTCGATAATACGCGGCCAAATGAGTATGAAAGTATGCTTGGTCTGTAGGTACGGAGTCCGATACGCCACGAAGGCATTGACTAAAGATGTGAGTAATTCAATTGCCAATTTCCTATACCACTTAAGACTTTTCCTCAACGAACAATTATAACTTTGTAACTGATCTGATATGTCTATGTAGGCCTTATACTTACTTATTGTATTCAACTATGTTTCTTGGTTTCACTTTATCTCCTCTTTTGCCTTTTATTGTTACCATTTCATCTATGTACTTTGTACTTAAAAATAATACTTTGCGCCGATTTCTCCATTTTTGCACGACAACTCCGGTATCACTCTCTTTAGCAACCGACTCTGCTTCTTTTAGCTTCTTTTCTGTTACACTTTTAGGATTGAATTTTCTATTACTTCTTAAAGTACCTAGTAGATGAGTTTGGCGTTGTAAAACATTGCGTGCCAAATTCACGGACGTATAATAATTGTCGGTACTCAGAGTGTGTCCTTTATCCAGTAGGATGTTCATGAGGTCTAAAACGACTTTTGTTCGACCACTTTCTTCGCTTTCCTCTTTCCCGTAGTAAATTTTAAATTCATAAGTATAACCGCCTTCTAAACACAGTTTAGAAAGTTTGATTCCAAATTTATGCCTCTCGTTTGAATTTTAGTCGTCCTCGAAAAGGAACTAATGACTTGTCAATGCAAATGTATTCAGATGGTGTTATAATATCTTGGAAGTTTTTTTCAGTTTTTCTACAAGAGGCGTTAATTTCTGCAGCCTGTTTTCTGTTGGAATGTTGTTATTACTGAGGTGCAGCATTTTCAATAAAAGTTGAAAACAGTTTCCGGACATTACGCTTCTAATGAGATTATAATATATGGTATTTTTGACCAGTATAACTGTAAACTAGGGAACTTGTACAAACCCATCCACAAAATGATTCCAATTAGTTTTTCCGTTTCAGATTGATAAAGAACGTAAATGTATAGCATTTAAAAATTGACCTCCAGTATATGGCCAGACATCCCCCCTCACCTCCCTGAGAAGATTAAACTACTCCAAAATGGGTCTTAATCACCCCTTAGATTAAAATACAATACATATACGCAGAAAATGGCTTAAAACAGTAAATGTCTAGTATTTGGACATAAACCTTTAGTGTATGTTCAACACTTTTCCTATACTAAACATTTGCTGTTTTGATGTAAGGGGTGGTTTTACCCTTTTTAAACACCCTCATACTTTGATGTTTTATATATAAAAATTGTCAGCATGTGTAAGGAGTGATTTTACCCTATTTTGGAGGTGTTCTTTTGCTCTAGCACAAGATTTTGAGGGTATATTTGTTATTCTGAGATCGGATTCAGTTTCAGCGCCGAAAAATACATCGGACTACCATAGTCACGATCCCAGGTCAAAACCTTTATTTTTTTGTGGGGCTGTGTAATTAATTTGCCACACTGAAATTACAGTACTTACCATTAGTTGCAGAACATCTTCGGTAATGAATAATTTGTAGGAGTCATACGGGCTCTTGTAAAAATCTTCATGAAGTTTTCCCCAAAAACCAGAATTTCCAACAAAATTAATTGCCTTGAGATTTGTTCCTGTAACAGGTCCCCAGTTTATATCACTGTTACTAGTTTTATTCGAATGAAAATTTCTGTCGGCTATTTATTCATCTGAACTAAGATCGTTTGCAATATTTCTAATAACACTCTCAATTGTTTCGGCAATTTTTTCGTTTCTATTAGCGGCTGAACTTTCTAATTGTAAAATTCTGTTTTTGACTAAATCTGTGTTATAATTTTGAATTGACGTGGAAACATCTGATTGATCAGTTCTTTGTCGTTGTCACTTCTTTGTTTTAAGATTTTTCTTTTTTCTTTTGGATGTTGATGGATCAAAAACATCTGTTGATGTTTCAGAAGAATCAGATTCAGCGATATATACATCCGATGTATATTCATCACCAAATAAAGGCACCCTATCATCAGAAAGAAACTCTTGTAACAAATTGTTAAGATAACGCTCCGGTTCTTCATACGACTGCATTTTAGCTTGGATAAAACGACACTAACGAGATTCAACTCACAAGGCACACTTGATTGCGGGAATTCTATGCACGTTCTGACAAGATTATTCCTGCTCGTGTGGTGACATGTTGGTCTACGCGGCGAAACAGAGACACCGGGTATATTCAGGACCGCGTGAGACCAATGTGTCACCACAAATTGTACTTGACCTTATGACCTTAAATTTACGTACACTTTCAAACTTATATGCAGCAGATTATTTATAAATGTAATTTCAATCACTTTTACTAAAAAAAAAAAGATGGCGGCCTCTGTGACTAGTTTTTTTTTTGCCTTATGGTGGCACAATACGTGTTTCTCTCTTTAAAATAGGATAAAAGGGCAATTGATAGAACTTACAGTTTTTATTATAAACAACATAACTTAAGTACAACACTTTTCATATAAATGGAAAACTCAAATACGATAGTTTTATTATAAAAAAACATAACTTAAATACGCAAGTCTTATTATTAAAAACATTTTATTTTAAGTTCACCTTTAGTTATTCTTGCTTTTCTGTTCGGTAATAAGTTCTCGGTAATAACTACCACTGATACTGCGGCAAGTTGAGTTTTAAGATTGTCCATTTTTTTCTGAGAAAGTTTCCCATATTTTTTTACCAACTCTAGGTACTTCCACGTTAAGGGGATGGCCACTGTGGGAATTGCGTATTATATCATATTATCCTTTATGAAAAGCGTATTTGAATCGTATGATTCTCTATATAGGTAAGAACCATATTCATCTACACGCATCCATTTTATTCCATCGCGAAAAGCAATATCCTCATTAAGAAACTTTTTTTTTCGGTTTATAAGGTTGAATTTTGACGGTAAGTCGTCCAAATTTTGAAAATGTACAGCCATATTTGTTACATGGTTTATGTTACTGGATCTACTGATTATTTTACGATATTCTTCAAGTAAAGCTATTGTTTTGTGTTTCCTCAAGATCTTTTCGATTTTTCCGAAATTCGATTTGAATTCAGGTAACTGTGGTCTACTTCTGGAAATTTATGGTGTACCATTATCACTATTCCCTTCAAAATTTAATACTGATAGAGGCATATAACTAAAAAATTCTTGTTTTTGCCATCACATGAATCTGTTGATATAACCAAATGGGAAACGGTATTATCCTGAGATAGCAGATTACACTCAATGAAAGTCAGCAAAAAGCCACAAACTTCAAAACTTCCCCTATTATCAACATCTTCAGTCCAAGTGGAAAAATCTGCCAACTATGAGATATATTTGCTGAAAGGATATTCTTTCTGTTCGAACTAAATTCTTTAACCGGGTCTGGTCTGTAAAAGGTGAATTTCAAACTAACTTATATAATAATTTATCGTAAGGCAAAGATCGAAACATAAATCTCTTAAATAAATTGTTTAACTATTTTAGCAGCACACATAACTGCAGTTTCTTAATTTAAATGTTGCCTACCTTAATTTTTTAAAATTTCTGAACCTAATTTAATATCTTAGTCTTACTCTTACGTCTTCATAAAAAATTTAATAAACACTGAAAATAGAAATAATTATCCAATAACAGCTAACCTTTACATGCCTAGTTATTTAAATTTAAATTTACTAATTAACTTTTCATTTATTAGAAAATAAATAAAGGCTTAAATTCTCTCCGTACTTTGCATTTTTCTACCCTTTCATTCATTTCTTAGTTAATAAATTGTGACCACCCACGCAATCATTAACGCCTCCATATTTGAAATTGCTACAGTCGTTAAATTATTGAAACAATTAATCATCTACTTATTATACTCATAATTCCGTCTACGGTGAGCTTTTCTAATTGGTTTTAACATACTTTTAATTTAATGCAAAAATCAAGATCAATATTTAGCATTGCAAATCTATAGATTTAACAGGTTTTATTCAATTTCGCTTTTAAACGTTTTTAACTTCTATCTTGTAAACTACTTTTAATAGTAAATTTTCTCTTAAAAACAGATACTAATTGATTTTTTATTAGTTTTGTACGTCTGTCTTTAATCTCTAAATTGAAATGGCACTGTAGAATTGGCCATTTCATTTGAATAATTTTGAAAGGCAATTTATATTTTTGGATATAACTAGATTTACATGGTAACGAATAAAATCTACATATTTTCTTGTGGTCCCTGGAACTCACGATTAATTGCTGAAATATATCAAGGGATTTATTTAACATAATGATACAAATACACCTGAGATTTCCGAAATGATTCAGTGGCCTTCATATTGTTAAATACATTATTTAACAAAACTACTGTCTATACATTGGTTTTACCAGTACTAGAATACTACAAAAATCCATTAAAAGTTAATGACAGAAGATATATCTACCTTCCCGATTCTTTTAGATAACGATAAAAATAACTTAACCTGTACATTAGGAACTAAGTTATATTCAACTTTAATTACCTTATTTTGTTCGGTAGATAATTATTACGATTTTTATAATCTAAAAGCAAATAGTATGTATTAACAGCTATAATTTAGAAAAATACATAAAAGATAATCACAAAATTTATGATTATGTTTTATTTAATAGCATCTTTAGATTTCCAAATAGATTAATAATAATAATTCCACTCGGGTTCCTTTTGTCCTACCTGTAACACCGACGTGATGGTGGCTTAAAATAATAATAGTTTGTTGTTTGTTTATTATTGTAATTACTAACTTTAATTTCTAATTCTTACTAACAGTACTGATTATAACGTGATATTGACTTTGATTTAAAAACCTTGCTTAAAAGGTCTGCGTATATTCTAATACAAAAACGTGTGTAGTATGTACGTACAAAGCATTCTATGAATTCCAATAACGCACGTTTCGTGGAAAAATCCTTCAAAGAAACCAAGGCATCCTGAATGCTTTCCGATTTATAACAAGTAAACTCCTTGAAATGCACCCCACCGATTTTGATATTGTTTAAATTTATTTATGACACGGAAAGTTTTTAACATATACAAAGAAATCTTACTAAAGATATTATTAATATTAAACAATAAGCTTTTTATATTGTTTAACAAAATCTATTCTTATACACAGATGTTCCCTTTTTAGTCTGGCTGCAAGGCATTTCATAAATTGCAATTTATTTAAAATGACTAATGAATGAATACATAACATAAAAAGTTGCAAACAAGGAAAAAGAGAAGGCTTTTAAAAAACGTTCTTCGCAAAACCACAGCCGGAAAAATAGCCGATAATAATAAACGAGTATTACAAATCCAACATGAAGACCCTGGAAATAACGAAAGCGAATATAAAAAGATACGATAATAAGTCGTTACTAAATTCGTAGAATATTTAAACACCTCTTGGATTTATCCCAAAATTTTACACGGGCCTTTCCCTATATTCAGTCTTCTGTGGGACAAACTGTATATTTATGAGAATATTTAGTTTAATATGTGTTTATGCATACTAATTAACAACAAAGAAAATAATTATTCCCTAGGCAGTTGCTTGTCATCAACATACTTAAACTTGATTTTATTATGGTCTATAACAGCATTTCTCAAAATTTCTGCTTACACAACTTCCTATATTTGTAGTCTAGAAATTGGCTGCTCCGATATTTACGTAAATATAGGCAGTTTACCGTAGTGCAAGGTTTGACATGCTTGGTTTAGATGGTTGTAGCTTATTTTTACTTACAATAGATCTGTTGCACAAACTTCTCTACTCTGCTGTCGTATTCTCGGTTAATTGAATTTCAAATCACCCATCAATTATCTTAGTTTGTCAACTTTTTGTCCCGAACTTCTTTAAGTTGTGTCGCATGTACTAATATGTAGAACCACTTGGCATGATTAGAATCTTGAACTAACCGTAATTCCATTACTGCTTGTTTACTGACGTGACTTGATCAGTACCCCATTGTATACAGGATGCTACGTTTGATTTCGCTCCGTAGGAAAATAGCATGTGTTTGCAAATTTTATTTAGATTCCTGCTTCTTACAATGCTTTTTGTTTTGTTAGTTGGTCAATTGAACGTAAACTTTTATTTTAACAAGAAAAACTAATAGTAAGTTATTTTTGTATTAAGTGCGGAAAATTAGTATTTTCTTTGTAGCGCATGAGAATGGCAGTCATTCAAATGTGCCAGAAAATCGCTGATTTTGCTCAAGAAATGCAAACAACATTTTTTCTACAACCTTCAAACGTTATTATATGAATTTTTGAAGTAAATTATATAAAACAAGTGTACGATAAAAATGCAAAATAATAAAGTATTAATTTGCAAAAATAAGCAATTACCTAATGTGTCATTTTTGTTTTTTATGTTATTTATGCAACAAGTAAGTAAAGTGTATCTTTTTTTCACGAGAAGGAAAGTTTGCCGCACGAACCGAAGACGAGTGCGCAATTCCGCCGAGTGAAAAAGGTAACTCTACTCACGAATTGCTTACAAAACTCTTTTTAGGTTTGTAATAAAAATCAAGAACTACCTACTTCAAAAACAGCTTTTTATTTGAAAACATTGATATTAAATGTACAATTAGTGTGTATCATAGCAACGGCAACCTTCTATATTTTGTGTTTAAATATTTTGCGTTAAAAAATGACATATTACGATACTTTTTTTCACTCAAATGTGTGAAAAAATGATCCGCTACGGCACTTTTTTTCACGCTTCTAGTGCGATGAAACAAACGCATCATTTATAAACAAAAATTAATGAAAAATGTTGCACTTTTTTTAACGAACGTAAAGAAACATATTTTTTGCGCACATGGGCGTAAAACCTATATTTTGCGCCCACATGAAAAAATGATAAACTTCCTATATCCTTGGCATGTGATACACTCTACAGGGGGGTTAATTGAACTAAATTCCATCCACTGGCCAATCCAACCCCGACTTTCCTTTCCTACAACCATCCCAATTTTATTACCCTAAAATCATATAAAAACCCGCGCCTCACACCCAATCGCTCGGGGAGTCTGCATCGGTCAGAGTTAGCGAACGGACGTGCTACTAACTCTCCTCCTTACAGATTTCAACCGCACGAATCCAGAGTTCTCTCTGCGGTTCGTGTGCTGAAGCTCCCGCGCTACAGTGAAAGTTCACTGCACTCTGCTGTGATCTCTCGCCGGTACGTGCACCGACACCACCAGAACTCAAGACAGAAGAAGACGTCAGCATGGATTCAGCCCCCCCGCCAGAATACGGAACCGAACTCGAACCCGCAGTCACCTACTCCCTGAATCCGGACACAGGACTCATACACCGCACTTACGGATACATGCGCTTCCCAGATTCCCCCCCCTATGCAACCCTAACCTTTGGCCCCGATGGCGCCCCTCACTACTCCTGCCCTGCCCATACAACCATCCATCCAACCTACAGCCAACTGGCTAGTCGCCAACCAACAGCAACCCAATCGACAACAAGTCAACCGACAGCAAGCCAACCAGCCACCAGCCGCCAACCCACATCCAAGAACAACCAGAGGAAGCGGCAGGCCGCCCCTCGCGAAGACACCCCACCGAACACCGCCGAGCCCGTCAGCCCTACTCGGACCACCGTGCCTGAGCATCCCGCTCCCCCGCCCGCCGACGACCTTCAGACAATCACCCGTCCGAAGTCCAAACGCTCCAAACCCGCCGCGGTGGTTCCGCAACCGGTCCCTACGGCTAACCGCTTCGCCCCCCTGGGCGAAGACGCCGTCCTGCACTGGGACCCCGTCACGCGTCCTCAACGGGTGCCACTAATCATCCTTCACACGAAGGAGGGTTGGCTGGACACCTCCGCGAGATTCGTACGGCGGAAGCTCTGCTACACGAAGGCCAAAAACCTGAGTGACGGCATTGCCATCCAGCCGACGACGGTGCAAGACCACCAAGGCATCTGCCAAGTCCTCGACCAATACCAGCTATCCTACCACACCTACCCTACAGCCCAAAACAAACCCCTCAAAGCCGTCCTAAGAGGGATCCCCGAAGCCATCCCAACAGCGGAAGTGCAGCGCCACCTCCACCAGGTGAAGCGTCTACCCGTCATCTCCGTCCACCGCATGTGCCGCGGCCCCGAGAAGATCCCGATGCCTCTCGTCCTCGTTCTCCTAGAGAGAACCCCGGAGGCACGTGAAATTTTCAAGCTTAAAACCTTTTCCAGTCTCTCCATCACGGTAGAACACCCTAAGAAAAAGGCCATCGCCAGCCAGTGCCATAGATGTCAACGCTTCGGCCACTCCCAACGAGGATGCAGAGCGCCCCCCCGGTGCGTGAAATGCGCCGGCGACCACCACTCCGCGAGCTGCGTGAAGACACGTCAGACGCCAGCCACTTGTTCCAACTGTGGCGGCCCACATCCAGCCAACTACAAGGGGTGCCCCCGGTACCCCCGAGCAGCAAGCGCGCCGACCGTCAACGCGCCGCCTCAACGAGCGCGCCCCTCCGCGGACACGACCCGGGAACGCCCGACGCCAGCACGTCCAGCCGCCACCGCCACCATCGGCGAGAAGCACGGCCCAACCGCACAAGCCAGAAGCCCCGGCCTCGACACGGATGTCATCATCGGGGCACTGCAGACGCTCGGTCGCAACCTCTGCGAGGCCTCCGGCCTCACCGGGATACTAACCGCCGCCATCGCATTCATCCAGGACATCATGGCTCTATGGAGAGCCTAGAGGACCCACCCACCACCTAGGGCGACGACATCACCTCACCGTCGGCCAAGCCAGAAAAAATACCGAGCGCCGTAGCGCGCTTCCAGCACTACGCTCGCATTCGGAAGGCCCGGGCGCTCCCCGGGCCGCCTGTTCTCACTAGGGTTTTTCCGTGGTTTCCCCTAGAGGTTAAGGCAAATGCCGGAACAGTACACTCCACGGAACCCTCCCCCCCTTCCTCACCAATCACCAACCACATCCTGTTCCCTCCAAAACCTCCCGGTTCTGAAAGACCCGTTTTTTTCTTTCCACTGTCTCTCGACGCCGCTGTGTGCCGCTCGGCCCACTCGGTCCCCGCCCCCACCAAGACGATCACCAGCCGATTCCACCACATCAAGACATCACACGGATCCACACAGTTTGGAGGCCTCGTGGCGCTGCCCCCCCCTCCCCGGGCCCCAGCCTGCCGGCCCCGCCGCCGCTTTCAACTCACCTACTGCCTCGGATGCCATGGAGGGCGCGGGCGAGCGATGCGCTCGGCCCCCCCCCCTCACCAACTCCATGGAGACACCAAGGCTTGAGAGACGTACAGAGTCTAAAGCCGCTGCTCGGAAGGAGCAGCAATCAGCGATGAGACGCCCAATCGCTCTCTTATACCCCAGCTTTTGTACCTCTTATACCCCAGTTTTCATAGCTCTTATCTTCTAACGCTCCTTATTTAAAAACTCGGCCAACAACCTTCCAACCACCCTGACCTAAATTCATTCAACCCGTCCTGCTACAACCCTCTTTGTCCGCAGCGACCTACTTCGAATAACCAGTCATCCAACTACCTGCTCGCCGGTCGACCTTACCACTACAATAACAAAGGGGTTTCTTTTAAACAACTTGATCCCAACCATTTCTCCTGTCCTACATTCCTTTCAACAAACCTTCCATAAAAATTAAAGTAAAAGTAAAATTAAAAACTTTTGCTTTTTTCAAAATGAAGTCCAAAAATTCGCCGCTTCAAAAGGCCGTTCTTTTGAGAACGCGCGAACATCCAGCCTGAGACGCCGTCATCTAGCGCCGCCCCCCCCCCCCCC
>VTPC01002817.1:0-19214 GCA_011009095.1 Ignelater luminosus | reverse complement strand
TCTACAGGGGGGTTAATTGACCTAAATTCCATCCACTGACCAATCCAACCCCGACTTTCCTTTCTTTGCTTTTTTCAAAATGAAGTCCAAAAATTCGCCGCTTCAAAAGGCCGTTCTTTTGAGAACGTGCGAACATCCAGCCTGAGACGCCGTCAACTTTGAAATGACACGTTTTTAGGCACAATGCCTAAAAGTGACATACTTTTAGGCATTGATATAAATTAACAATAATTTACAAAACGTTTTGGGAGTATTTGTTATTAATATTTATAATACCGTTATGTAAATTAAAAGAAGCTGAGGATGTCTGATAAACTTTCTTGTGAATATCTATTGAAAATGACGGTAATGCGTCTGGAGAATTCACAGGCTCATTTTCAGAGATTTTTGGTTTTTTGGAAGCAACTTCTTTTTCACCTAGAAGTTTCTTTGCAACAACATTTCTGTTTTCCAAAGAATTCTCAACATATCCTTCGGTAACGGAAGAAGAGCGCCAACCCCCATGTCTTTTCAACATTGACATATTCGCCCCGGCATCTGACAACAGAGAAGCTTGTGTAAATAATCGTTTTATCTTCATCAATAAAAAACTTGTTTCAACTGCTTCTTTGATAAATTGCTTTATTTCTTTTTTAGAAAATATTCTTGATGTTTTAGGTCAGTAACCTTCAGCTTTTCAAGATTGCTATAACGTTTGTATATTTACTAATATCAATATTTTTATTTACATAGGTTGTGGTTTGAAGCATTTTTTAATTACTGCATAAAGTCGATGCTTTTAGAATTGAAGATATTTTGGAAAAATATGCTAAAATTATTTTTTCTGGGACACAGTGTACCCTTTTCTGCTTGTAGCATATATTGCATTTGTTGTAACTTGTTACATATACCTACTTGCCTAGATTTTTCCACAATCGTTGTCGACAGAGCAGCCTCGGCTGCATTTTCAATATCCGATGAGATCTCGGAGTCACTCATGATCTTTATTAAATTACATACCTATAAAGTTTTAAATGTTTTTTCTTAATTTTTCTCTTAAAAAATCTTGTTTGCATCACGTGCGAAATAATATGCACACGACAAAAATCTCAATCAAAAAGTTAAGTACATTTTTTGCCATAAATCCATATTTCTCGAAATGTGGCCAATTAAAAATCTTTAGATCCAACAACACTGTATGATTAAATTTGAATTAGATTTTTCTAACAGTGCTATTTGCAAAGCTGATGGTTTTCATAAATGGTTTCTTAGCAACAAAATTATTTATTGATGTTAATTTTTGTTCCATTCATTTTATTTCAAGCAGGCATTGTACGTACTAATAAATTTTATGATAGCAGTAAGCATTTAAGAAACCACTCCATAATGTAATTTCAGTTTTTCTAAAATAAGCTTTGCGTAAAATTTAAAAAGAAACTTCAATTTCAACTTAAAACATGTTTGATACTTTACAATATGCACAAAATACAATAATTAAAACTTGTACCCCATGTATTCTTGCAGTAAGATGAGAAACTTAGCACCGGAAGAAATCTTGAATTTTTTCATGTAATTTTAGACGTTTACAATTGCAGGTCAGAAACTATTATAAAAAATGGTTTTATTCCATTATTTTGGTAAAAATAATGTTATGCTAAATTTTCAATGTGATCACCATTAACTTCTTGATATTCTCTAATTCGGCGTAATGCGCTTGCTTTTATATTTTGCAACATATTATTTGTAATTACCACAACGGCTTTATGTATTAGTTGAATTAACTCTTGTTCCGTTTGGATTTCTTCTTCGAAAACTACAGTCTTCAACGTATACCATAAGAAGAAGTCCGCTGGGTTTAAGTTTGGACTTCTCGGAAGCGACGCAACAAGACCACTGCGCCTAATCCATTTTTCTGGATATGTTTCATATAACCATTGTCTCATTTGAATACCCCAATGCGCTGGAGCTCCGACCGTTTGGAACCACAAGTCTCTTCTAACGGCGTACGGAATATCGTCCAATAAATCTAATAGATTATTTTCGAGGAAATTGGCTGCATTTAATCTAGGAGGTAAAATATGAGGCCCAATTAAAGCATTTCCAATATTAGATTTTATTACAAAAAGAATTTCTTAGTTGCAAACTTCATCCTGTAAGTAAATGACAGTAAACGAATACAAATATAGGTAACATCTTCTGCGGAAAGCAATAATTAATCATCTTACTGTATATGCAACTAATAGAGGTTATTACCCACACAGCATTATCACTTGCTAAAAATTTGCTGCAACCTTGATTTTAACTTGTCAGACTTGCACTAATTTTGCAAGCTTTGAGCAAGCTTGTTGCAAGTGTATCACTGCAGGAATGTAAAATTAGACTTGCTGCAAGTTTGCTATTGCAATTGTAAATATAAGTGAAGAGCATGTGCTCACTTATGCCACTTATATCACTTAAGCACCTCACTTTGCCACACTTGTAACGACGTGTTTACAGTGTACGTTACGTTGGCTTTTCTGTATCCTCATTCTCCCAAATTGTATAATTTTTTGTATAATATTTCTTTGTTTTTTAATTTATTTTTACAACTTTATTTCTTTTACGTGTATAGTGAGTGCGTGTGGAGGCATATTAATATAATATTTACGTTTCTGTTTGTACTTTTTTGTTTCTTTTGTGTTTTCACTGTATATATTTTTTTATTGTACATACTATATTACTTATTACATGTTACTTTTATCTTATTTTAATTAGTTTATTGTGCAATTGGAATAATTCCCTGTTAAGAGAAGTAGGTATTTAGTAATAAATAAATGTAATTTCTTTTGTATTGTAATATCTGTAGCAAGTTTTATGTTTCTAAACAATTTAAATTGAAACTTACATTAAAATAACAGTGTTTTATCTATCACATAAAAGATTGTACTATATTTTAGCATTTTATATTAAGAAATGACAATAAATTACAAAATATTCTTTATAAGGAACGCTGCAACAACAGGGTTATGTTACCCTTCGAATATTGTAAGCGAAAGGATAACTAGTTGCTGTACTTTGTTCTTTTGCGTGTTTTGTAACTGATTAGAAAATTCATTTAATTATCGACATACAGTTTTATTTTTATTATTATTAAATACACCCCTAGTCAGTTATAAGTATTTCAAAGGGAGAATTTATTTGATTGCTATTTTCATTTACTTGTGGCATGTATTGTTTACGTTTATTTACACGGTTTTATATTTACTCTGTTTATTATTTATTGTTATAATTTAAATATTTACAATTATCAATATTTGCAATTTAGTGTTTGTTCATTTCGTCTTGTTTACTTTTTATTTATATTATTGCATGTGAGCGAATAATACATACTTCGAAAACAGTGCCATCTTTTATTTGTCGCACAAGAGGATACAACGAGACGATTGGAACTGGTGTCCTTAAATATTTTTTTAGTTTATTTCCAGGTTCCTTTGCTTTTTATAGGACCCCTAATCCAGACAATTGAGCTAAGCTGAGTCATACTAATTCTGCTTCCTCACAGAGAGCATCCGTTTCCCCCTGAAATAAGCGTTAAAACATTCACCAAAGCCAACTTTGAGATATCACAATGTATATTTTTACACATCTTAAAATAAGTTTGGGAAAATACTAATTAGCTCAACTTTTGTAAACAGTCGAATTTTGGAAAAATCCTATCATTTTAATAGAGATTCTTTATATCTACAAGGTGTACCAGAAATGCATATAAAGTTTCAGGTAGCTCTAGTCTAACATTAATATACAAGACTGGATTAAAAAGTTTCCGGAATCGCTTATAGATGGCGGCCGCAATTTAATTTATTTTGCTGACACAGGATGTACAGATTAGCTAATAAAAAGAAATAAAGTAATACAGAATTTAATTTAATTTAAGAAGTAACAGAAACAGTCTAAATACGATACTTTCTTAATTAAAAACAATAAATATGGCTGTTTATAATGGACCTCCTGATAATTATTAGTAGTGTGTATGTCCTCCTCGAGCTTGAATTACATCATTCAACCGCCGTGGCATTGAAATTAATAATTTTCAAAGTGGTTTTGCGAAATATTTCAGGGTGACCGGTGTTTTTTGCCGATCAGTTTAGTTGAGGTTGTGGGCATATCGTATGAATGAGTTGTCAAATTGTACCAAGAGTTGGGATTAAAAAACCTTTTAGCAAGATGGGTGCCGCTTCTACTCACTCTAGAACAAAAACACATTCGTGCTCGAACTTCAACTGGGAGTTTGCAGTTGTTTAGAAAAAATCAGTTAATTTCATGAGGAGATTTGTGAGTATGGACAAAACTTAGATTTACCATTATATTCTAGAAACTAAACAAAAAGTGGGCTGATCAGAGAGAATCTGTCCCAAAGAAGGCGAAAACAGTTCAGTCGGCTAGAAAAGTAATGGCTTCTGGTTTTTTTTTACTTATTGACTTTCTGGAGAAAGAAAAAGTCATAACAGGCCAATATTACTCAACACTTTTAGAACTAAATGCCGCAGTTCGTGGAAAACGACCCTGAATGTCAAAAGACCGTTGGCCATCCCTCCAACTCACACGATCTGGCTCTAATTCTAATCTGTTCCCCAAACTGAAAAATGTTACCTGGAAAGAAATTCAGGTTTAATGAAAAAAAATGAACGTTTCAAATGCATATTTTGCAATCCTCGAAGAAAGAGAACGAAAGTTTATAGCAAAAACTTGTAAATTAGATATATTTCATACAAAGGTTGAAATGATGTTATGATCTATTTAAAAGAAAAGATAAAAATGTAGACAGTAAAAATAAAAAGAATAATCAATGGTACTATAAAAAATGAGTTAGTTTTATTTCAATTGAACCGAATTTGAAGAAGTGCGGAATAAATATATGGAGAATAACAATTTATGAAATGGAAGTCAGTGATTAAAGCAGAAGAACTTCAGGATAAAAAAAATAAACTAACGTGAGTGTTCAATTCTATTGACTTTACATAAATTAAGGATATAGTTAATTTTAAAGTATCATGAATTTCAAACATTGTGCTTAGAAGTGGTAAAGAAATAAAATATTAACATAAGACTATTTCAAAATTTGTATATTAAAAATCTTAACGAAAATTTAAATTAAATGAACTTTCATTAACATTATAATTGACTTTAATCACTACTTGCTAATATGTGTTTAATTTGAAACTGATCGAGATATTGGAGAAAATGCTAATAACTGATGGAATTCTTGAACTGCATTAAAAAGTGAGGTCTGTATTGAAATTTAGGCTCTGGTTCTATATTGGATGAGCTGAGGATATCTACAAGTTAGAAGAAAAAAACTACAATAGAAAGAACATAAGGGTACAGTTAGTGTTAGAAAAGATCTTGAGTGTTTTTGTTATTGGAATGAAATTAGAGTGTTATTAAATATTGAAGTTAACAAAGGTGAAATTGTTAAATAGTTGAGATATACAATTTGTTAACAAAATTTTTATATTTAGACTTAAGTCCTTTGAACAATTAATTATTATGACTTATAATCTCCTAAGTGCAATGATTGTTTCCGGAAATTTTTTTCAAATGCATTCTAATAATGTATTAATTAGTCCGAGTGGAACACGAGGGCCTAATTACATAATCGGAATGCATGAGAAAAAATTCCAGAAAATCAATTATTGCACGAAGGCAGATTCGGTAAGAAAATCGTATGCGACACAGAAAACAGTTACAATATCTTCGTTTAGACAATTTCATTCAAATTAATGTATCAAGATGTAATAGAAATATTTTTAGCAACCTCAAACAAGTGCATTCAGTAACGCGTAAACATTATCAGCCATTGCAAAATTAAAACTTTGTTATCAGAATGTCGCGTTTTGGTGCAGTATGTTTACAAAAGATCGACCAAACAGTAAATGATTCTCAGCCAGTAAACACAAAAAGGAGTAAAGCCTCTATATGGGCTCAATTTGCATGTTTTGTAAAGAAAAAAAAGTTTGTACTAGAAGAATCAACATCCAAAGAAGAGTTAGCCATCGTACTTAAAGACTGAACTTTCAATATGAAAAAAAAAGATGGAGAAGACTACAAGGAAAGTGTTGTCAAAATTATGTGGAATTCGATGGCTAAACAGCTCCAAGAAATGTAGTATCAAAAATTTAACATCAAGTGTAATTCATTTGCCGATATTGAATCTAGTGGTGCCAGAGCTGCACGGGACGCAAAAAGGCGGAATTTGCAAGCAAATGCGACAAAAAGAAAAGTGAGCTCATCTACTTTAACAACTGAAGCATTATCTAAGGTGGTATCAATATGGGATGAAAATACTCCTGAAGGTCTGCAAAGAAAGTTGTTTCACATTGTCGGATACGAGTTGGCCTGGCGTGGAGGCGAAGCAAGTAGCTGTTGTGTACAGTGTGATCCAATTTCGATGGTGTTAAATGGGTAACTTTCCTATTAGCGCAGATAAATGAAAACGGCTTAGGTTCTCGTGACCTCTTTTTTTCATGCTTATTCCATTACTGTTGCCAGAAATAAGCTGCCGTTTTTTGTTTTCCCCTAGAGAGAAAAAGTGAAAAATGACCGATTTCTTCAATTTGCTATAACTCCTCTATTTCGAAAGCTAGAACAAAATCATTTTAACATTGTTCGGGTACTTTTTAACGTAGAATTCAATGCCGTCAGTCGTTTTTCATAACTGCGCTGTAACTCAAAGTTGAATTTTTTAAATGCAAAATTAAATTAACATATTGTAAATTTTAATTGCAAACAGTTTTTGTCATAGCATCCTAGATATTTCATTTACGTTCTTGGCTTTAATTTTTTGAAATTCGGCGTTAAAGATTCTACCTTCAACAGCTTCGTACAAGAAAAGTAACTGCAAGAGATCATTTTAATTACAATTTTGTATTCAGAATTAAAAGGGAAGAACTTACCTGAAGCTTTATATGCATTTCGGTACATATCATTGTTACAGGTGTATGAAATACAAAACAATGTAATATTATTGGGAAAATGCTTCATACATTTCTAGAGAAGTCTTTTAGTTCCCAAGCAAGCATTTTAGATGCAATTCCCTAAGAGTAAAAAGACTGTTCTTGCGAAGTAAAGTACTTTTATGGATAACTTAAACAGAGTTTTACGAGGATCCCAAGAAAGTTCATGAACCGTGACAAATAAAATCAAAGATTAGACAATAGTTGGAAATGTTGAATACTATATTTGTAATTAGAATTACCAAATTAAATTTAGTACAAAGATTTACATTTGCAGAATTTTACTTTCTTATAAGTCTTTAAGAACATCAATAAGTACGCCTAATTATATTCTAGTTTTGGTCTAACAATAGGTTAATGAAGAAGTGGTCGACCCGATACCTCTATGTCATATCAAGCTGTAAATGAATACCATATTAAACCGTTCTGAGCGACGAAATTAAACTAATTACATTTTGCTGTTCGACTCTAATGTAATAAAGGTCTTAATTTCTTTACTGTATGCACGACTTAACCCACAAATATACTCCACGCGGTTCTACATCATTCTCGGTTTCACTATGCACTCCGGCTTTAATGCAATCTCAGTCAGTTTGATTTCGTTTTTGCACTGTTTTTTTATTATCTCTCTTTTTATTTTACAATACCTAACAACGAACCCAAAAAAAGTGATATAAGTTCAAGTGTTTTCGATGTAATAATAAAATGCGTGGGACACTGCTTAGAAGTTGAAAATGGCAAAACAATTAAAAGTAGAAGCCATTAATAAAATGTAGGCGATAAGAAGTGCTGGGTATACTGTACGTGGAATAAATTAAATAATAAATGTAATTTCTCATAAAACAGTAAATGCCAAAGGCAATTATTAGGAACTTCCAATACCATATCTTTATAACAATAATCTTGATTATATTTTATTTCTTATTTATTACTATGTAGAAAAGTATTACGGTATTTAAGCTTTTCTAATTTTTTAGAAAAAGAAATAATAAATATAAAACTTTTTACTGAAAAATGTTACAATGTAGATTTACTACTTTTACGAAACTTGAATACTATGTCGTGCTGCTTAAAAACCTAGCCATATTACAGTTGTGAAATTACAGTTCTAAACATGTTGCATCCTATTTCATATTATTTAGTATATACATGGATGTCGTAGCAGTAAAATGTACTTGAAGCTGAGTATAAGGTATCTTTAGCACCGTCTTGCAGTGTTTTATTATGTACCTGCGTTGTTATTAAAAAACATAGAAAATAATACATAGTTGTTATTGAAATAGGTAGTGAAAAATAAACAATGAAAAGTAGCATTACATCAGTTTCCTTCTAAAATTATAACTATTTGATAAATTTAATTTACTACAAATTAGTACTTATTCGTAAGCCTCCGATTGAAGATTTTAAAAGTCTTGTTACTTAAGTAATTTTTCAAGAATCGTAATTTTAGGTATGACCATAGCACTAATTCGTTTTAATAGCAGTTGCGCAAAACGAACTTTGTTACTCATAAGGGAAATTTAATCTATACGTAATATAACAGGGAGAACCGAGTTCAACATTTATGCCAGAGGCAAGTTTATTCAAAGAGCTACAACTAAATTTGTTGCTAGATGTTGTGCAAAATAATTAAAACTAGCAGTTAAATTAAAATGTTTTACTGTGAAATATTTGTGACAATCATTTATGTTAATGTTAACGTGACGTTTACTGCTCTTTGAAACACAGCATTCTTTACACGTAATAACTGGGCTAATTAGTGGTGTATAGGTTAGATAAAACAAGAATTAATTCAATTATAAGGGCCACTGCTAAAATTCGCGGAAAAAGTAAAACAAGACACACATTACGTTATGAAGATCGTCTTATTGCCTCTCAAAATATTTGCCTATGCACTTTTGCGTTCGATTAAATCAATCTTCGAAACATTTTCTCCACTCTGAACGAGGTAGGGAAAAGCACCAATCCTCTGCCACCCAAAGGATATTTAAAGTTCAAATTCGTTTAAATTTAAAACAAAATAATATTTATCAATGAAACTTTCTGTATAGTTATGCATATTTAAATGATATACATACTCAATTGTCAAAAGTGATTAAACGTTTAGTTTTATATGAGAAAAAAAATAATTCATTAAAACCGACACTTTGGCCCCGTAATCCGCCGCTATTTACCAGAAATCCGCCGTGAAGGTCCTAGTAGCCGCCCTTTAAAGAAACAAAACTATAAACATCGTATAAACGTGATGTATGGATATTTCTTAAATGATTACATACGAGTACTTGGAAACTTCAGTCGGATAACATGTTTGGCAAATTAAATCTGTTTTAGCGATAGCTTCGTTACTCGCCATAAGCATAAAATAATTTAACAATTTTATACCTTTCTTGCATTTGCTCATAAACGATTTATTGAAACGAAAAGAATTTATTTAAAAAAATACATGCAAATATAAAATAAGTAAATAATTAATAAACAAATGAATTTAATTCCTACTTTCTACATGACACTCTTTAAAAGTTAATTTTTCGCTTAAGTTGGTTGTTTGGACATGTTGACTTCCTAAAATTAGATTTTTTTTTGAAGAGAATAATAACCATCAAATAAATAATGGAAAGATTAATAAATGTGGGTGCTAATCAACAAAATTAAATTAAAAAGTCGAGCAACAATAATATAAAATCTCAGTATTGTGGAATACCTACTGCATGACAGTGGAAGGCGGCGAGCATGTGACTAGACGAATCTGTAAATACCGGTACTCTGCCTACCTTATTTTCGACATTTGCTTAATTCAAATCCAGGATTTTTTAAATTAAATATTAAGAAGGGCCATTACTTTAATTTACCAAACAAAAATTTTTACAAAGATGTCCACAAAAATGCGCAAATCTTACCTAGAATGCAACCGTTTTTCGTTAATGAAAACGCACTCAACGGCAGTCGTAGTACTGGCAGTAAATAAATGCTAATAATTAACATATAACTTTTATTTACCGGAATCAATGTAGCATAATCCTTAGAACGAAGGATGGTAGATAACCCAAAGCTAAAAATCTCCGTTATTTATGGTGCCATAATTTATTTATAAAACCATAATTGATTCGTTGGTGGACGGCTGGAGCTGGACGTAATTAGGTGCGTTTACCCTACCTCCGAAACAAGTAATTTAAATGCTTCAACGGCCTTTTCGAGCGATGAAAACCTTTTACCACACATTTTATTTTTGATTTTAAGAAACAAGTCACTGGGCGATAAATCAGGCGAATATGGGCAATGAGTCATTAATGTGATGTTTTCACTGGTCAAAAAGTCTACAGTTAGTTGTGCTGTATGTGCACTTGTATGATTCGCTGGTTTAAGTTGTTTCTTCTGGTTCCAGCGATAACTTCCGGCAAACAAATTGAAGTATACCAGTCAGCATTAACTGTTCTTCGATTTACATTTTTTGATGGTTTTGGTTCACTTTGAAATATCTATACATTTCCTTGTACCAATTGACACGTGCCTGTTTTTGCGCTTCTGTCAAATGGTGAAGGACTCAACAACTGCAAAGCTTTCTTACATTCAAATGATCGTGCAAAATCATATGTATTTGTTTCGATGCAATGCCTAAGGATGCCTCTATCTCACTGTATGTTACATACCGATCTGCTTTAATCATTTCATTGATGGCAGTGATTGGTGGTCTTCCACGCTTGAATTCTGCGAACCATTTGTAAATCATAGTTTTGGATGGTGCTTCATCCCCAAATAACGAACTAAGTTTTTCCACACATTGTTGTGGTCTTAACCCGTATCGAAAATCATAAAAAAATCATCACTCTAAAATTTACGATTCCATATTTCCATTTTTTTCACAAAATTACTTTGTTATATTTTGTTGAAACAAAACTGCTCGGTTTGAATTCAAACTGTTAACTGTATTATTGGTAACGAATGTCAAATTTTACGAATGTGAAATTGCAGAACGCTAGCAATACCAAGAGTACTCGATTCCGCGAATATTAGCAGTGCCCCTCGTACATGAGCCATAACTGAAATCATTTCTAGAATATTATACGTATTATATATACTTAAATAATTAGTGTCAAATAGAAAGTTTTACCGCATTTAACTAAAAATAATTTTTCATCGCTAGTATGAATTTCCAAATTTAAATAATAGATATGAGCAGTGCGTTTACATTATTTAAACTAAAATTTATTAAATAAGTATCTTCTCAATAATGGAATTGATTAATACGAGCGCTTGCTGCTCCTAACCCACATTTGTAATGGAGCACTCCAACTCCACCAAGAGACTTTTTTGTTGAATTTTATCCTGCTTTGAATTTAATGAAGAACCAAACGGATTGCATTTTACAGAACGGTCGCAGTGTTATGCAACTAAAGATGATAGTTGCCAAGCGAGAAAAACAGGTAAACAAAAAGTGCAATCGTTCCCAAAACTAGAGCAACTAGAAGAACATTCGTATTACAAACAATCTACATGCAGAACATCATACAGTAATCATTGCTACCTTAATCCTCTTAAAGACAAAATTTGTGGATAAGGTTCGTGCTCTGTCTTTTTACCAAAAAAATGTTCATTCTTAAAGCAAGATGAGCCGTTGTATTTAATTCATTTTCTATGTTTCAGTCCAAGGGCGACATTTTTCGAAATCCACGATCAACTAACAATGTCGAAACGTTTTGAAAGGGAATCTATATAAAACCATTTCGGCGCAAGATACTCCGCTGCTAGCGCACCTCCAGGCATACTGCGACAATCATCTACCACAACCTAGAAACGTCCTTCTATGACAAAAACAGAGATAAAACGCGTCCACATTCTTATCTATCTGGACACTTAATGGCGTATAGTTACTTAATTCTATAGGGCCTGTTTGGGGAAGTATATTGCAACATTATTTTAAAATCTTATGCCGTCTTAATAATTCTGTGAATATGTTCAATCATTTTTGGTTGTTAGGTCTTTTGTTGGAAGTATTTTTTAATTTATTTTGTACAATGTTTATTCTAAGATACGTGCAGCTTTTTCTAAAAACTGACTATCGCCTTGCAGATGCGTGTATTTCCTGGAATTATGTGACTAGAAACGCCGTCCCAGGCCGAGTTTGTTTTTAATATGGACTGATTCGCATTTATTAAGTTTCACCGTACATGGGAGTATGTTGTGCTTGTAGAGGATTCCTGTGTGATCCTGGCTTTTATTTTGTCGTTTTGGCGTTTCAGGTTGCAACAAGAAAGAATATTCCTTTGTAATAAATAAGGGTGTTTGGTTTGCTATCTTTTTTTATTTAGGGTTAATACAGTTGCTCCTAACTAGGGGTGTGGTCTTAAGCTTAGCGCGTGAAACACGCGGTTGTTAGTTATCAGATAGTCAGTAAAAGGGAAAGTGATAAAATATTCAGAGAGTGTTTATTGATACCAGAGCGTTCTACTAATACATAAGTAAATACAGAGAATTTTCTGGTGCGGAGTGATGACCTTGACTTGGTTCCTAGCGCCCATATCGATTTTTGACTGACTTCGCTGGGAACTTAAACCAATTTTTGTTTGCAGAACAGCGTTTGCTTTTCTATCCTGCAAGATCCCAGATATAAGACTGTATTCCACAGTTTCAATACGGTTTATTACGTCCATTTTAAATGAAACGCTTTTGATTTCAGAATAATTCTTTATTCATTTAATTCATTACAATGATTTACAAATAGGTCACTTATCTAATTTGGTATTCATTTAAAAAAAGAAATTGTTCACAAAAAAGGTCTAATAATAATAATTGGTGATATATTTTGTTTACCGGGAAAATCTCTCCTTATTGGTTGTTTTTTTAATTTTCAAAATCTCTGTCCTGTTGGGTTTTTAAAGAAAATACACAGCAACAGGCAAAAAAATAATAAGAAAAAAAATATACGGGCGTTTTGGTGATAGCTCTCAGGAAAAAAGAAACTTAGCTTAATTCAGAAAATTTGTGGATTGAATTGGCAATCGAAATAATTTTTGTACTGGCTTATTTCCCTGGGAGCAGAGCATTAACACATATTTAGTTGGTCTGTCACCCAAAAAGAGCATCAAGTACGTTTTTGATTTTGGCCCTGTGGAGCCGAGAATGAGTTTCGTTTCGTTTCCTGTCAGTTAAAGTCGATCCAAAAGAGAGGAATTTCTTTCTTAATAGGCCATTTGTGATGTTGGTAAACCATTTAGAAACCCTGTGTGTTTCGGGCTATTTGAAGTCGAAATCATTTTCCCCGGAAATACCTTCGATATCTGATTTTTTATATTAGAGTGGAGTGGTCTTGGAAAAATCCAGTCATTCCATCGAGGACTCAATTCCAGCTAAGTCGAAATCATTTAGCTTTAACCACAAAAAGACAATTAAAAAACAATAGTAAAACGAACATCGTCTTGTATGTAAAAATCCAGATAGGCTATTTTAATAATGTCTGATTAATTCAAGTACTTACCTGAACCTCGGTTCCAGTAGTTTATTGCTGAATCTGTGAACGTAGTGCAGTGCATTCTGGCTTACCAGTCGATATCCGTTGTGTAAAATAATAATCAAGCTAGCCTGGGTAAAAGAGTATAACACTCCAATGTTGCAGTCAAAATAAGGTTTGCCTAAAAAATTTAATTAAAAATATTACTGGTTGTAGTTTTCTCGATGTGAGTGGTGAACACTCTATTGTTAATAACTTTTCAATAAAATATACAGAACTGTTGAACATTATTACTTGGTTAAAATTATTTATTTCTTTTCCTTTTTTTTACCTTAATATGACCTGTTCAATACGTGGAAAAGAGCTAATTACAAAAAGATAAGTAAACAACAAAAAAAAATTTAAGTTTACTCACTTCAACTCGCTACACACGTAGCAGGTTGTAATACTGCTTGTCGTTGTAGCTCTCTCATTTCCGTCTGCACGTCTGTGAAAAAAGGTTATAACATGTATACTTCCTTCTTTAAACTGTTTAAATATTAGAATCTAGTAATTCTTGAATGATAAAATTAAATATGTCTCTCGACGAGTAGTACATTATCTCAACTAAGAGAGAGCATGAGCGTAATATAGGTATAGGCTAATTAATTTATACTGTTAAGTTCGTAAAATAAATATTAGAAATGTGTTCATAATAAAATCTCCTTGCTTTTCATAAAATAAGTAATAAATTTCGTTTTAGCGAAGTTGTCGCTTTCTTATACTTAACTTTAATGCGCGATTATACTATAAAGTTGAATAATTTAGAGAAGTTTTTCTTTGATTCTGTCAAGACAAGTTGAAAAATGTAGCCCCGGGGTAATTCTAAACTTCCCTTATTTCTACAAATGCTTTTCCGAGTTCCTAGGCGAAGTTAAATATTTCAGCACTACACCCTGAAACTTTGTCATTTTAATTATTTACAAACAGCACATCAAACGATTCTTTAGAAATTATCAACGATGTCTCTCTTTGTTCTTAGGGTCGACGTGTGCTGCTGTGTATTTTAATAATTAAGGTTTTTGTATCTGTCTTGTGTAGCAAAGGATTAGCTACGATAGAAGTTAAACCGTTTGATGGAATGAATAAAGGATGCTCTACACCTAATAAAACAAGAGAAATGTGACAAGCAGGATTACCGCAATTGTAATTTCAAGAGAGGGCAGTTAAAGCAACATTCAAATAATGAATCCTTTTTATAGCGAGTGTCTCTAAAATATTTACGTCAGGTTGGTTATGAATATACAAATATATTTCTTTGCTTAGATGATACATACACATACAGGGTGTTACAAATTCGACTAGTTGTATGGGGATCTCAAAAACCGTAAGAGATACGAATTTGTTAAAATTATTGCAAAGTTGTGCATTTATGTGCCTAACAACATGCCGTTTAGAAAGTTTAAAAATTCTGAATATTTCCAGAGATATCCGAAAAAAACCGAAATAATAATTTTTCGTTTTTAATTTCTTACGTCTCTGTTTTCAGATTTATTTAAAAACTAATAACACATTATTAAAGCACTTTTCTTTAAAACTGGGTAATTATTTTCTAGATGTGACGTTCCGTATTTCAGGTGTCATCATGAAGTCAATTTTTTTCAGTACGGACCTGAACTTTTTACGGTTTTGTTGAAAACTGGTTTTCAGATGTATAATCCCAATTTTTAAAAAAATTGCGTTTTGTAGTAAAAAAATGAGGCTTCTTTGTTGTTCAATTTTTTGCTAGTACGATCCTGAATATTTTAATCAGGATTCATATGCAAAGACAAATTAACATAACTGTAAAACTTGGTTTGATAAAAATATTCAGTCTAAATTTATTTAAACTTATTCTATTTTTTTTACGTTACAATGTATTTGAACAAACAGCAAGGAAAATTCACCACAACGACAACTAAAACTAAACTGAAATACCGAGAAATCTAATAACAATAACAACTATTAAAATTAAATTAATAATATTAAAAATAAACATTCAGAAAAACCACTATTTGCATCAATACCTTGATTTATTTTTCGACTTATGCTTTTTATAGCTCTTTGAAGGCCCCTCCTGCCCAAAGAAGTCAATGCATTCAAAATGCACATTCTTAATTCTTCCACTGTATTAACTTGATTTTTATAAACTTTATCTTTCAATGTTCCCCATAGATAAAAATCTAAGAGCGATAAGTCAGGAGACCTTGCCAGCCAAGGTACTACACCTCTGTTTCCTATTCACCTTCCTGGAAATCCGATATTCAAGTACTCTAGAACTGTTCTGTTGTTTTATGTGGTGGTGCGCCGTCTTGTTGAAACCAGAGTTGAGGTAACCTCGCCAAAGGGACATTTATTAGGTATTTTTGAAACTCATTTCTAAGAAAATTAAGATATCTTTCTCCTGATATATAAGAAGCGCTAAAATAATATTTCCAAGGATCCCCCCCCCCGAACATTAACACTAAATTTTATATGGAAACGAATTTGTTTATTTTCTTGATGAGTTGTTATTGTTATTAGATTTCTCAGTATTTCAGTCTAGTTCTAGTTGTTGTTGTGAATTTTCCTTTTTGTTTGTTCAAATACATTTTAACGCAAACAAATTAATAAAATAAGTTTAAATAAACTTAAACTAAGTGTTTATCAAACCGAGTTTTACAGTTATGTTAATTTGTCTTAACATATGAATCCTGATTAAAATATTCAGGACCGTACTAGCAAAGAATTGAACGATAAAAAAGCATCATTTTTTCTTACTACAAACCGCAATCTTTTTAAAAAACTATATGGGATTATTCATTTGAAAACCAGTTTTCATCAAAAACGTAAAAAAAATCCAGGTCCGTATTGAAAAAAATTGACCTGTAGATGATACCTGAAATACGAAACGTCGTATCTAAAAAATGTTATTAGGTACATAAATGCGCAACTTTGCAATAATTAATTTCTGAGATCCCCATACAACTACTCGAATTTGTAACACCCTGTATATGTACAGTTTGTACAGTGTGTAGATAAAGTAAAGCATAAATTTATTTGTGGTACTTTTTTAGAAAAACGCTCGAACAGGTCAATTTTTATTTTTTTCTCAGAAAAATATTATAAACAAAAAACATTTTTTCAAGATGGAGACAAGACGCCATTTTGAAAAATAAATTTAAATGCAAAGGATACTTGTGTGATAGCTCACTTTGGAATTCTCACTAAATAGGTTATAGAAGGTTTTAGAATATTCCATCTATCCAAAGCAAAATAACAGCCTGTTAAAATATTTTTTTAGTTTCTCTTTCCAAATAGAACTTTTCCATTGATTTTCAATTTGTAACGACGGCCGCATCCATAAATTGACAACAATCAAATTTACCTTTAATTGATATTCACTAAACTAGGAAAAACAGTACATTTAAATTTCCATTTTATTTTTTCCAATTTCGGCTATGTGTTCGAAAATATTTTAAATTCATCATGTTACATTCAAATGTCATAACACCTGTCTTCGAATCATTTCATGGTGAAACAAAACGAAATGGAAGAAATTGTGATATTTTGACAGGCCGTCATTTTGTTTTAACTAAATGGAATTTTCTGAAACTTGGTCATTATAACCTATTCAGACAGAACTTCAAATTGAGCTATCCCACAAGTACCTTTTGTATCTAAAATTATTTTTAAAATGACATCCCACCGCCACCATCTTGAAAGTTAAAAAAGTCTGCTTTGCTTATAATGTTTCTGAGAAAAATAAAAATCGATCTATCTGAAAAAAAGTTAAAAATAATTCCATAACTAAATTTATGCGTTATTTTATTTACATACTGTATAACTCGTAACATTGACATAATTAACGTAGAAATCGTATTGAGAAACTGTCAAACTTAACTTTTGTGCACTATTGATCAAAGATGTTGAAAATGTTTCCTGTTACAAACTAAGCACAAATTAATTAAACTAAAGTCGACAATACGAAAATAAGACTCGATCAAGAAAACTGTTTGTTCTTAAGAGAACATTTTGATTGCTGATTTATAAAAATGTAACTTGTCATTAAAATTGACAATCAAAACCATTAGAACGACATACGTTTTTAGTTCCTTAGCTAACTCTGACATGGATATTTGTGAGACACTCGTTCGTTTGCATTTTAGTATCAGACTTTATAGTTTAACAAGTATTTCGTTAAATAATAGTATCAGAAAAGAATTATACATATTCAGATACAAGTGTAGCAGTGTAGCAAGGTAGGAGTTATGTAATCTACAACAAATACACTTTATAGAATGTAAAGTCAGAAATTAATTTTTCGTATTTGGGATCGCATTTATAGAAATTTGCTACTAAAGCTTTAATCGTTTGAACTAACTTATGGAACTAGTTCTATTGCTTTAATAGCAACATTAATTGAAAAATCCGCTCCATATCAATACCTCTAAGTTTGCTAATAACAAAAGATATCTTGTCAGGATATGTTTCCTTAAATTGACCAATGCTCAGTGCCACGGGCTGTCAATGCTTATTAAAACTGTGACATTGTAGCTTACTACCAAATATATATATATTTATCATAATTATATCATTTCTAATAGTGAAATAAAGATAAAATAGCTAAATTCTTGTTCTTAAGGACTTTAAACGAGTTTTGAATGCATGGATTTCATACAGAGGTCTATACGTAATAATCCCGATCTAGAAAACTAATCCTTCAGGAAAGGATTAAAACTGTTATATATTTCTTCTTGGAATAAACAACACCACTTGCTTAAATCAAGGTTTATTTATTCATTAAATAGTATAACTACACTTGTATTATTGCAAACTAGCTTAGGTGGCAGTACCCGAATGAGCAGGTATCGCCTATTTTCATCCCGGCACGGGCTCCCTGCTGCTTAGGGTAGTTGCCCTTAACTGACACTACAGAAACTATTTGGAAAAATTAGCAATCTCTGATTCAATGAACTGAAATAGAGGAGTCAAAATCAATATCTCACGACGCACATAAGCAGATGACGTTCAAGAAGCATTATACACTGCTTCTGTAATACCTTATACAAACCGAAGAAAGCAGAAAATTCTGGGGAACCGAAATAAAAGTGGAGTAAGACTATCAATTATATGAAGAAAAAATATAGAGACGAGAACAAGAACGGGGAAACAAGATTAAAGTAGACATTGTCACGGACAAAACCCGTGTAGACTAAAGTGTTGTGCCCGCAGCAGCTCAAACGTCAGAGAAGGGAAGGTTTACAAAATAGCTAAACATGAATTGGGTTAGGATTTAATGATAGATTAAGAAGAAAATCTCATTTATAGCTTTAAGATGTCAGAAATCGATATGGGCGCCAGGAATCAAGTTAAGGTCATCACATTCGCTGGTGTGGTTCTGCACCAGAAACTGTTGAAAAGTTGTCAACAATTTAGGCTAGTGACGCTCTCTTATGTATCTTTATTATGTATTTAAATGTACTGTTACTAAATAAAGAATCTGTGTTAAAAACTCAACAAGTGTGTTTCGTGTTTTATTGCAACAGATTATGGATCTAGTTTCACGCTTTAATCACTTAAAAAAACACATACTGAGTTGCACAGGTATGGCTGCAAATTATATGTCAAGCGTTCCAAAGCTGCTAGGATGGGAAGATTACGACTATGGGGCATTCCCTGTGGAAAACTTTCTCGTGCTTGAGGATTTGACAGACTGTATCGAGGGAAAAGAGAAAGATACAGATAAAATTGCTAAAGCAAAAGCGAAATTCGTGTTAACAATTGATGCATCATTATTT
>VTPC01002814.1:0-12428 GCA_011009095.1 Ignelater luminosus | reverse complement strand
TAGAGGTGAAAATAGGGCTAAAAACGCTTGATCTGGCCGCCGCGCGCGCCGCTTAGTTTGCTCTCTTTAACAAAAAAATTTTTTTTATCTATTAAATATAAATATTAAGGAAT
This sequence comes from Ignelater luminosus, assembly GCA_011009095.1. Taxonomy (NCBI): domain Eukaryota; kingdom Metazoa; phylum Arthropoda; class Insecta; order Coleoptera; family Elateridae; genus Ignelater; species Ignelater luminosus. The sequence goes on along the minus strand of VTPC01002814.1, from coordinate 12,315 downwards.
AAAAAATTCAGGTATCATTGGGATACATGAATGAACAATAATCCATCGGGAAAAAATCTTTTCCACAATTTGTTTATTAGTTATGCTTTTGTTAACTAAAGACATTTTACCAATTTTTGATTGTTTATAAAAAAGTGGAGATGGACAATTTTTTAATTTTTCCAACGGGGATCTGTTCTGTAGTCTTTGGAGAATAAGTTCAAGAAGTGGAAAAATCTCAAGTTTTTAGTTTAAAAAATATTATGGTTTTTATGTAAATTTTCAATTGGTAAAATTTCTTTAGTTAACAGAAGCATAACTAATAAAACAATTGCGGGAAAAATTTTTTTCCAATGGATTATTGTTCATTCATATATTCCAACGATACTTGAATTGTTTTATTCTTTAATATTTATATTTAATAGGTAAAAAAAATTTTTTTGTTAAAGAGGGCAAAGCGGCGCGCGCGGCGGCCAGATCACGCGTTTTTAGCCCTATTTTCGCCTCTAAATTAAAATTATAAATATTGGTGGAAACAATTCCGGGAGTTAAAACTTTTTTGTAGAAAATTTCCTGCTCTTTAAGGATCTTTGTTTTGATTTCGGATATTTGCAATATTCTCCGAGATATTTCCTAAAAACAAAACCCCTTTTTTTACGAATTTATTTATAACTTTTGCAATTTTTTTGCGCGGGACTTCGAAATGTTCAAAAAGTTTCTAAATGCCATTCCGAATCGAATGACACCTCGATTATAATTTTTGGCGAAGTCAGACAAAAAATAGCCAAAATGGAACTTGTGATCCACATTACAGCGTTTTTTATAGAATTTTTATAGAATTCAAATCCATGATGAAAATTAAAAATTCGCACAAAATTGAATACATCAGAACCAAATATATCAGCTTACTGATTAACTCAAATGTGAAAAAATTTAATTTTTATCAATTCTGAAATCTTTTAATATTTTAATACTGTGTCATGTAAACTCTAAAATAATTCTTTGCCTTGAATTTACCACAAACAGAAAGAGCATTGTATATAGAGGTCGTTGTGTTTTGTTTATTAGTTATTTGGGACAAATTACTATAACAACTTGAAGGTTTCTTTTAACGGGAAACCAACCATGAAAAGCTTAAGTTATTATACCATATGCGTTTGCTTGCTGTATAGTTTTCAGTTTTCCACGCGAATAAATATTCGTTCATTTTGTAAAGTCATATAAATGTAGATTTATTCTACTTATCATATAACAGTAATTTTAGAACACGCAAGTCAGACAATTTAATCTATTATACCTATACATAAGAATGCACCCTTAAGAAGTTACGACCTTCTAAGGAAGGGGGCTTCAACATTGTTTCCTTGGCAATACATCAAAAAGACGCGTGTTCATTATTGAAACGTGTGATCCTGATATGGAAAATAATTGCTTTATAATAACCACATTTAACTTCACTTGAAGATAAGGCTGAAGTAATAACAGCTGGCCGTTTCTTTAAATAAAAATCCTTGTGTTTATTTTGCTTTTCTTTGGTATTTTATGCCTCTTTTTAAAGTTTCTTTGAATTAAATTATAACTTGAAATGTTGGGCAACAGTAGTGTTGCATTCTGCATTACTATTATGTTTTTGTTATAAAAAGAACGGAGGACCTTCCTTTTTGTATAAGTAAAAATAGGTAGAAGATTTTATGTACTTCTAGAGGGGCATAGTTGTACTTTAAATAAGAACTTCCAATATTATTTTTGGCCATTTTAAAAAAGCTTTGCTGTAGGAAGTATTAAAATCGCAAACAAACTGAAAGTTGCATAATGCTGCTCTGCCGGTCATAAAAAATCCTTATTCTCGCATACTAGATAATAATGTATCTATTTATATTTAATTATTATTAATAAATTTTATATATATATATATATGTATGATAAAAGTTATCATATGGTAGGAAATGTGGCAAGGCCAGAATAATTTAAAATCTTTTTAAATCTACTGCAAACACTTTATTTTCACCATTAAAGATATAAATAATAGATTTTTTTCAGCTGACTGATCATTCGTTTCACCTTTCTTGACCCACAATTGTGTTGAAATTTAAATTGACGTAGCTTAGAATATTTTCCATGCATGATTTTGAGTCAGCAGGGGTCGAAAATGTTGCTGAGAACTGAAGATTTTTATCGTTTAGGTAATCTTTCATGTATGTTATATATATTATCAAATTAAAAACGATTTAAGTCATATAATGAAACTCTAAGAATTGCATTTTTAGCTAATTATCCTTGTGATAATTCTGATGCAGTGCTTTGAAGCAAAAAACTTAGTCTTATCATTAATGATTATAGAATTTTTTCGTTGTTATATTTGAGTAGTAAAATGAGCATAGTATGAACTGCGTTTACAGTAAAATCCACACATGTTGTGTCAATTGGTATTGAATATAAAAATCAAGACGACGTTTGGTGAAAAATTACGTTATTTGTAGTACCTGTCTAAATTTACAATGTACCATATTATCTCGATTTTTTATTATTACAAGAAAATATATTGCTTGGAACAGATTCTATTAGTTGTAGTATTAAGTTTACTTAATAGTTGATTAAAAAATACTTAATTAAGGTAATCTAGAGTTTTATGTTACACCAGAAATGTGGTAAGTAAAACAGAAAAATTCTGAATATTGTTAATATTTCTACTAAATGCATTTTGTTGCAGCTAATCTCTAAACATGAATAACAATAATAAATAGATATTTGGGTTTAAACAATAGTAAAGTATTAGGTGCTGAAAAACTGCTTAATATTTTTGGTAATGCTAATCTGTTATAAAAGATAGATACATTGCTAAAAGATGAGGCTAAGGTTTAGCTTAGTTTCTTTAAAATGAAGAAACTTCTACCTTGATAGACAATCTCAAGTTGTATCTGTATCCTTCTAACTCTTGGTAAATCTCCCTTACGCTTTTCCAACGAAGTTAACCTTTCCTATTGTTTCCATCTGTTTACAGAAGTTTTCTAGAGTCTGGTCTCTTTCTTTAATTCTCTATAGCCTTTCCATCCTGGGTAATCACGAATTGCTAACTCTGTTCTACCTGCTTATAATCCCTAACCTGAATTGCTAACTGCTTGTATGACGATTGACCTAATGTCGATAATCCAAACACGAATCGCTTCCTTTTTTCAACTACCTGCGTAAGGCATACTGAAAAACTATTTCTTAACTGTAATAAAATAAATTCTATTATTTTTTGGTGCTCATACCAGACACGTACGAAAGAAAGAAAGCAAATATAAAAAAGACTCATTCATTTTAGCCTTCAGACGATATCATTCAGATAGGATTCACAAAATAATAAGAATTAAAAAAATGCTTATAGGGTAAAAGCACCAATCCTCTGCCACCTAAAGATTTGAAGTTCAAATTCGTTTAAATTTAAAACGAAATAATATTTATCAATGAAACTTTCTGTATATGGTAGTTATGCATATTTAAATGATATACATACTCAATCGTCAAAAGTCATTAAACGTTTAGTTTTTTATGGGAAAAAAAATAATTCATTAAAACCGACAATTTGGCCCCGTAATCCGCCGCTATTTACTAAAAATCCGCCGTCAAAGTCCTAGTAGCCGCCCTTTAAGAAACAAAGCTATAAACATCCTATAAACGTAAGGAATGATTATTTCTTAAATGATTACATATGAGTTCATGGAAGCTTTATTCGGATCACATGTTTAGCAGATTAAATATATTTTAGCGATTTCTTCCTTACTCGCCATAAGCATAAAATAATTTAACAATTTTATGCCTTTCTTGCATTTGCTCATAAACGATCTATTGAAACGAAAAAAGTTTATTTTAAAAAATACATGCAAATAAAAAATAAGAATAATTAATAAACAAATGAATTTAATTCCTACTTTTTATATGATACTCTTTAAAGGTTAGTTTTTCACTTAAGTTGTTTGGACATGTTGACTTCCTAAAATTAGATTTTTTTTTGAAAAGAATAATAACCATCAAATAAATGATAGAAAGATTAATAAATGTGGGTGCTAATCAACAAAATTAAATTAAAAGCTCGAGCAACAATAATATAAAATCTCAGTATTGTGGAATACCTAGTGCACGACGGTGGCAGGCGGCGAGCGGGTGACTAGACGAATCTGTGAATACTGGTACTCTGCCTACCTTATTTTCGACATTTGTTTTAATTAAAATTCAGGATTTTTTGTATTAAATATTAAGAAGGACCATTGCTTTAATTTACCAAACAAAAATTTTTACGAAGATGTCCACAAAAATGCGCAAATCTTACCTAGAATGCAACCGTTTCTCGTTAATAAAAACGCACTCAGTGGCAGTCGTAGTAAATACAATCACGTACTGGCAGTAAATAAATGCTAATAATTAACATATAACTTTTATTTACCGGAATGAATGTAACATAATCCTTAGAACGAAGGATGGTAGATAACACAAAGCTAAAAATCTCCGTTATTTATGGTGCCATAATTTATTTATAAAACAATAATTGATTCGTTGGTGGACGGCTGGAGCTGGACGTAATTAGGTGCGTTTACCCTATGTAAGTACACACTAAAAAAAGTTGTAAAAAGATGAACACTTTTGATTTTCAGTGTATATTTTGAAAAAGTATTATGTATGTATAAGGCAACTGTCAAAGTTAAAAGAATTACCTACATGCATATAAGAATAAATCAAAATAGTTTCAAATTATATACAGTGAGAAAACTACTTATGGAATAAAATCAGAAATTTCAAAACGACTGATATATTTGAAAAGCGCTAAAACACGTCAAGTTTTATTTTATAATTCAATGTTTTTAAGGTGTTGTGCTTGTTTGTAACGTCATCCCCTTTCGAGCTATGACGTCATATGGAGTTTTTTAAAATAGAGTGCTATATATTTTTTTTTATTTTTGGGTAGTGAACAGTGACCTTGATTACACAGAAACCAAAAACTGGTTGAAAGATCCTTTTTCAAAAATATCATTTGCGTTTTGAGATTACTGATTTTATTCCATAAATAGTTTTCGCACTGTATATAAATGAAATTGAGAAAAATTAAAGTTTCTATTACAATATTTAACTTGGGACAGAGCAAATTAAAACATTTATTATTATACACTATGTAAGTCTTGTCGTTCCTTGCTTACTTCGACTACGAATTAATATTTTAATTAAATCAAGAAGTATAATAAAGGGATTTGAAAAAATCATGGCTGCAATGCTAGGATACAAATGTGTGAAATAGAATTTTGAAAGTTAGCAATTCGAGCTAGGATTATCCACCCATTATAAAACTTAGACGACCCTTTTGGATGAGTTAGCAGTTCGGGTGCACCGTCCATCCTACATGAACGTCAACGGTTACAAAAGGTTCAATGCCGAAAAGAATTTCTAAGTAGACATAAGTAGGCAGCAAAATAAAAATTGAATGATAATATACAAAAAACGCTAAACTTCAAAGTCATTCTGTTCTGATCGGGTGTTTTTAATGTTCTCATATACTTTGAAACTAAATAGTGTTTCAAAACAAAAGATGTAACACTCTATTTAGTTTCGAACTTAGTCCTTTTTGCATAAATTATGATTTAGTCGTAATTTCGGTTGCTTCCCTAGTTTGAAGAAAATATAGTTTGTTGTTCAAATACCACTGAGATGACGTTACTTTTCACGCACGATCACAAACAACTACTATGATTACTATTCAGGTTCACGCACGTTAACGAGTCTGTTCGAGTAAAAAATTCACACTCATGCGTATCATATCGTGATCAATCGTGCCACGGTCAAATTCACTCACGATGCCCCCCTCTAAGTTTAATTTTACCGTAGTTTCAAGTCAGACATACGTTTTCAGATTGAAAATAATTTTGTCTAAAATATTTTTACTCATGCTGTATAAATTGCGTTTAATTTCAAAAACAGTCGTGATTCACAAATCTTTCAGAATAATGTAGTACGTACGCAACTGAATGTTAATTCATATAAGGTTAACATCTGTGTTTACATTTAAGTAATACTTTGTTTAAATTTTATGTTTATTGCATATAGTAAAACCAAAACAAAGAGGATGCTCTTTTATGCAGTTCACTTACTTTTAGTGACCTTGTAAACGCATTAACTGCACTTTTGTTTTTTCACAGTTGATATTGATCTATACGTTTTAGGAGACTCAAAACATAGTTGCGTTATTGTTATTGTCTGTTATTAAATCATTATGAAACTGATTATTTTTTGTAGTCCGTATCGCTGAATTAAATGAAATAGGAAGAGGTAATAAGTTGTAGGTTTTTTGTTGGTCTAATCACACAGTTGTACTGCTTTTGTTGCTATCTCAATCTCTTAGAATATTGTACTATATTACTGAGTGGTCTTATAATTGTTTAGTTAAGTTTATTTAGATAAATTTTGATAATGATACGTGTAACCCATAGAATCAATGCGGACAGAGTGATGTGTCTCCTGTAACTTGAAAACTATAAGTTTCATTTCTATACAAACTAATTCACAAAAGCATTGCTGCATAATAAGAAGGTTACCAAAAAACCCAAGGTGGTAGAAGAAAAAAACTTTTAATGGTGTACATGAGATATAAGCCAGTCAATATCGACATAGAAAAAGGCAAACATCGCAAAAATTAGGGTAGTTCTAATTTTTTTAATATGTTGTTAGGACCCCTACGGGTAGTATAAATCCAGATTTGCAACCTCGAAAAACCTGTGCTACCTACTACACTTATTTTGGTTTTTTGATCATATCTTCCAAACTATGCGTTCTACCAAAGCTGTTATTTATATCTTCTTTAAAGTAGATTACATTTACCACAATTTGAAACCACGATGGGCTCTGTATGTCCATTAGTTACCGAGACAAGGTTTTTCAAAGATTGGCAATTTTTTCCTAAAAGTGACATTTTTTCGTTACGGTCATGTTTGGAGCTAGATATTATCAAAAAGACTTGTCCTACAATAAAAGCTATCGACAAGGATGTTTAGGAAATTTAATTAGCTGTAATTTAAGCGCAACGCGGTGCCCGTGGGCTAAATAGTTTTCTCAAAAATGGCCAAATACCAAAACACCCTTGCTAAATGCATTTTTATTTCCTAGACTTTAATTGCTCGACAAACCCTGATTTATTGCTAAAATTGTCTGAAGGCGATAGAAAAATACGAAATTATAAAGAATTAGTTCCAATAAAAAGATATTGTCTTCTTTCTTCTGAAGACGTGGTTCAGTACCCACCTCCCATTTCCAGTGACTGACTACCTACTTTCCATCGCTAGTAAAATTGTTGGTACCACGTTTGGGACGGTAAAATTTAAACGGAAAGAAAAAGTGAATACCTTGGCAACTATCATCAGCTCAGTGAAAGTGGTCAATAAGGGAGTCGATGTAGACGCTCTTACGATTTTCCAAAGGATCTGCATCACCAAACAATCAGATGAGCAATTGAAGAAACACCTTGAGTATGAGCTTGCGCCATACTCATTGTCACTTTTCACTGAATAGGGGATGCGAAAAGGAACAAAGTTATTCTTCTACTTGTGGTGGATGGTGGTTATCTGATCCACAAGGTTGTCTCGCATCGCAATGACTCAGTCAGAGCAATTGTGGCAGGATACGTCAGCTACGTGTTCAACCATTTTGGAAGAAATGTTGCAGTGGTTTTCGATGGGTACTCAGAGGATGCAGCCTTCAGGAGCACAAAAACAGCTGAACGTTTGCGTCGCTATGCTGCTTTTTCTATCAGTGTAATACAGTTTGAGGAGTCGACACTAATCAAAGTACCTCAAGAAACAATACTTTCCAATGACTAAAACAAACGCTGTCTGATTGAAATGCTCTGCACTGAGTTCAATAAACAGGGGATTGAGACTAAATAGTCTGCAGAAAACGCTGACGCGGATATCGTCAGGACTGCTCTCTCTAAGAGTTCATTTTATGAATATGTCATAGTGATTAGAAAGGATGTGGATATCTTGGTTTTGCTTAATGGCTTGGATTCCACCACTAAGAACGTGTACTTCCAGAAAAGCAACAGATGTGGGTCTGGGTGCATTCGTTTTTCCACCACCTCATTCGCCTGTGGAGACCTTGATTCGCGCTATTTCTTCACGCCTTTAGTGGCTGTGACACCACCTTTGCCCTATTCTGGCAGGGGAAGACAAAATAGTGCGACGTTTTCCAAAAAAAAACCCACTTAATAGAGCTGACGAAAATATTTTTGCAACAAAATTTTAGCCAGGAGGCAATGGCCGCAGTTGGTGAGAAGCTCCTCGTGGCTATATATGGAGGAGATAAAGCCAAGTCTCTAAACAGCATCCGTTACACGTGCTTCGTCAAGTCAGCAGCTACAGCCAAAGCAAACTTTTCTCGCCTCCACCCTACCAAAGACGCTGCAAAGTACCACGCGTTTCGCACTTACTGTCAAGTACAAAAATGGTTGGGGTGGAAAACAACCCAAACGACTGGGGTTGGTCCACAAGCGATCTAGGACTACTCACCATCACTACGACAATGGCCCCAGCCTCTCAATCGCTCTTGATAATGCTGTCGTGCAAGTGCAAGAAAGGGTACTCTGGGGCCTGCACCTGCGGAAAAATGAGCCTAACATGTACGGCAGGTATTGCAGAGGCCAATATTGTGCCAATCGTGCGCTAATCGATATGGAGGGCAACGACGACGACGGAGATTGCAGAAAAACAAAAACAGAACAAAATTGCCAATCTTTGAAAATTCGTATTGCGGTCACTAATGGACGTACAGGGCCCATCCTAGTCTCAAATTGTAGCAAATGTAATTAAAAAAGATATAAATAACAGTTTCGGTAGAACGCATAGTTTAGGAGATATGATCAAAAAACCAAAACAAGTGCTAGAATTTCGCTGTTTTTTGGCCACTACGCAGGTAGCACAGGTTTTCCGGGGTTGCAAATCTGGATTTATACTACCCGTAGAGGTCCTAACAACATATTAAAAATCAGAACTACCCTAATGTCGATATTGACTGGCCTAATATGCTCTAACCATACCTCAAATTTCAGTTTCACTTCTTAAACCGTTTTGGATATCGTATTGTGTATTCACACTTTTTAGCGATCTGATATGTCATTATACAGGTTGATTCACAACCAGTGATAGATTTAGGCTTAGGCCCGCGAGGCCCGGGCCTAGGACGGCAAGATTTGAGAGGCGCCAAAATTTGAGGCGCCACAAAATTTGAGAGACGACAACATATGAGAGACGATAAAAATTTGAAATTCATGGAGTTTCCCGGTGACTATGAAAAAATTTTAGAGATGTTTCAAAAATATTATTTTTTTCACCGGAGAATTATACCTTAACATCATTAAGTACCTAATTATTTATATAAAAAAAATATTAATTGACCAATTGAAAATTTCGGGAATTACAAAAATATAAAAAAAATTGAATAGATTTTTCTCAACTCTTTGTCTTTGGCCGCAGAAATTGCTTCTTATATTTTTATTATTATACAGGGTGTCCCGTAAATGCCAATTAAGCTTTAGATAGCAGCCTCCCTCAACCTCTAAGATGCCAAAATTGAAAACACGAATGTTCCTAACGTACTTAGATTTGTCACACGAACCAAAAAAAAGAAATTTAAACTTGGCAACGCTGCTGCAGGCAAATACAAAATTATTTGAAAATTCATATCAATATATATCCGATTTTATTTTGTTACTGGGATATTTCAATTTTAAGGTTTCTGCATGCAATAAGCAATTTATGTTTTCCACTTTAAGTTAGGTACCTATACAATAAACAATATCTCTAAATTTGCTACAAAGATTCATTGCTAATGACTCAAATGGCCTAACTGAAAAAGATTCAGATCCTAACGTTTTCTTTTTAATCTTCTATTACTTCTTATGATTCTGTAGTGCATAATGTACATTACGTATTTGTTGCAAGGAGAAAGTTTAGAATTTCTATAACTATAGAAATCTAAAAATAAAATAAAATCTCGTTGTCGCTTTCCCAATTGACCCTTCATACGTGCAGGTAACCACCATACTATTATCCCACAATCTTCAGACCTTCCTTTACTGTCCTGTAAAGCAAGAACGCCTTAACTCTAAAAATTATAGTTCTGAGATAATGAGTGAAACGTGTCTGAATGTTTTCACAATTGTATAAGGTAGAGCATTTTAAAGATTTTTAAAGTTAGGGCTTTCTTGCTTGGCATACAAATAAATTTTAGTGCAAAGAAACTAACGTTATCCTAAATTCAGTTTTCCTCATTTTCCGAGTTAGAACCTTTTAGTTTCGCAGAGCAGTTTAGACCTTCAGTAAACTCCTATCGCTCACACTGCTCTCAGTTAGCCTTGAACCTTTTCAGTTTGTAGTTGTTTATTTTGCCTCTTTTAGTTATATCTTCTATCCTTTTTAATGTTTTTATTTCTCACGCCTTAATCTTAATATCTGCCTCTCCATTAATATTCATATTTAACTAACATATCCTAAGATAGTTCCAATGACTAAATAATTTCATTTTTATACTTTTTAAATCTTGTTTTCCCAAGAAACAATATTCTCATTGCGTAATTGCTTTACTGGAACTGTTGACTTTACTGTTTAACTTCCTGCATATGCCCGGCTTGGTCTAATTTAGCCTCGTGGTAGTGAAATTATCTACTTGGTTTATCCTAGCATTTGAGGTTCTGTCCCCTTTGTTATCACCATCCCTTCCGCTGTATCCATATTGATATTTATTGAAGTTTTTGTAGTTGTGCTTCATTTTCAGCCATTATTATCAGTTGTCCGGATACATTCACTTTCCTTATTATTATTGTCCTCAGTCTTTGCATATCAACTCTAGCCCCGCATACTTCTTTCTCCACCTTCAGGGCCAGGTTGTCCATTAAAACTATGGATAAAAAAGAACATAATATTCCTTCTGGTCTTACTCTTATAATAGTTACAAACTCTCTTGAACTCTTGTTCATTCTTATATACCTTCTGCAGTGGACTTATAGGTACAGACCGCATTAGCTCTATAAAGTGTCTATTTGCGTAATACCCGCCATAATTCATCTTTTAGTTTACTGTTTAAAATCTTATGTCGGTGTGTTTACATATACAGTATGCTCATTTTACGGGTCCTTCCCCGAATGTTTGGGAATAGGCAACATGACTTACAATTCAGAGATGTCTTTTCTTTAAAAAGTTCTGATCAATTTATTGTTAAATAAATTATGAATGTTTTGTCCAAATGTGTCGTTGCATGGTATCAATGAAAAGCATTTTTCAAGAGCTTTCCAACGTTGTGTCGCAAGAAGGGGATTGCCATTTAAGATTTCAAAGTTGGAGTGGCGGGGGGGGGGGGCTTTATATTTGTGAAGTCCCTTTGGTTCCCCCTGCATACTATCGAAAGGTTTTGAGCATTTTTTAATATCTGTTAATAAAAAAATACGGTCCATTGAAACTTTTCAAAATGTCACCCTGTATATAAGAAGATAACAGAATATACAAGGTGTTTCATTTTAAAAACCAGGTTTTATATGCAACTCTTTTATGAGACACCTTGTCTAATTGAGAATAATTAAAGAAAGTACAGACAATCGTCCCGTATAACTTTTCCTAATAACAGTTTTAGTATTCCTACAAATAGCGACATTGTTTTCCGAGCACAGATAATTGAGACATTCATACCAGGCGACTCAGTCATAAAACTAACAATAAAACTATGGATGAACATACCTTTTATTAAAGATTAGGTGTAGGTTTTCCTGATCTTTAAAAACCTTTCTATCTCTTTAATGACAACTTATCAACCTATTTATATTAATCCTTTTAGGATTGTTCTGTTTACAAACTTTAATTTTTACTTTCTGAGCATCTATAACCACCTTCAAGAGGTAAATGTCAAATTGCTACAAAAGTTTCAATACCGGAAAGTTCTTTATATCTAAAGACGTATCCTCGCATAAATTTATATAGTTACGGTTATTTGTACTTATACACGTTTATACAGTTATGTATATCACTTGATGAAAATATTTTAAAGAGCATTACTTAAGTGACATGGTTCCAGACAAGACATATAATAAGCAATCAGGCATCTAACAAAACTTATTTGTAAATAAAAATCCTGATTCCAATTATTTGTATGTTTCAAGAATCTTTAACTGTTTAGATACTAAGATGACGTCATTTTATAATCACATGATATTGATATTAGTGTTTAAATTATGTTTAAAAATAGGTTTGATTTACAAATCCTTCAGAATAATATACACGTACGTACGCAACTGGATGTTTATTAACATGAGGTTAACACCTTTGTTAT
>VTPC01002813.1:24432-60936 GCA_011009095.1 Ignelater luminosus | reverse complement strand
AACTGGTCAAAGTAAAAATAGGGACAAGGAAAACTTCTATTTGCGTTTTAGAAAACGAGATACCACAATGGTCCGTGTTTAGCATCACTATGTTTACTACTGCCGTTAATGATCTAGTATGCTCAATCGATGCATCCGTAAATAAACTTATGTACTTTACTAGAAAACATAAGCATACTTAAAAACAGCTGAGTTGCATGGTTTTCGCATATCACCTACCAAAACTTGCTGCCATACATTTGTCTACAAAGAAACGAGCATCACGGTCTTAGACTTTTCATTAACCAAAGTCCAATAGAACGGGGTATTTCCGTCTGCATACTAGTTGTCATCTGTGATAGGCAATTAAGATAAAAAAAACATTCGCGCTGTAATAAAAGGCTTTTACGTTTTTAAGATGCATGTCAAATATCAACTGGACTTCCGACCGAGAAACTTCTAACACTATATATAATCTCCTAGCACTAATTCTATTCGCGCAAAAATCAAGACTTAAGATACTTGATAACCTAAAAGAAACCTACCATTTTCGCATTTCTTCCATTGAATCGAGTACACGGATATTCCTCCTTTAGAATTAATTTCTTCTATTAAATTATATGACAATAATACATACGTTCCCTTTCAGAGCACTAAAACAACCCTGCATTTACTAGTACAGAACAATTTTAAGATTTCGCTAGGCCGACAAACATTCGTAGAGCAGAATTAATTCAAGACTTATTTCTACCTGAAATATTACATAACCGTAGATTTCTTCTTAAACCTCGAATTAGAACTTAACAAGATTTAAAAAAGATGATAGTACCACTCGTCAGATTTACATACTATAATAGCGTAGCGGAGAAATGGAACGATCATAAAGTCATCTTCCTCGATGGTGCTATGGTTCAAAATGTAACAGAAGAGTGAGAAGTACAAAATCAATAGAAAAAGAATATTCTTCATGGGCTCTAAAATATTTATCTACTATATATGAGTTTTTATTAAACGCCTGACTGGATATAATTCTAGTTTGCCAAAAACAACATAGGAAGAAAATTGCAAATAAGACTAAATGAAACTAAATAGTTAACATTAACTAATAACAGTAATACAAGCTATAATATTAGCAGAAACAATATATGCACTTAAATACTTAGAAATATATACTATAAATAAATACTTTAGAATTCCAAATAAATGGTTTCTTCAAATAAAAATAGAACTTTTTAATAAATTTTATTGAAGTTCTTCTAGTACCAAAGAATAGTCCAATTACTAAAATCTTTCTCAAATTAGATTTGTTTTTATAATAATTTACTGTAAGTTCGTAAATTTTCAAATCTAAGTTGGGGGTCAATAATGAATCCCTTTCTGCGCAAAGATTTTACAGCTAAAATGTCAATTCTTCTAGTACTGTCCCTTTCCGAAAGACCTTGTACTTCTTGATGTACGTCGCAGCCTTTATCACTCAAAGCTAATGCTAGGGTTTCTCGTAGTTCATTGTGCCGTTTAACTCTTACGGCTTTCTTTCTGTATATTCACTGGTTTGCGGCCTTTACTTATTGATACAAAATAACGCCTTGCCCTTTCTGAATATGGCCACACCGTTCACTAAATTTTTTCTTTAAGAAACTTCGAATATTTTTTTAGTGACCTTATTTTCATTTAAATTAGATATATCGACACTGTTAAACTTTAATTTATTGTAACAAGTGTTTTTATCCTCTAAAAAATTTTTCTTCACAAATGGACAGTTCACTCTTTTTTATTGCTAAAATTTTGTTGCATTGCTGAATGAAAACTTTCCATTTAATCCCTTCACAGATTTTGAGGCATAGAGAAAAATATCAGGCAAGTTACCTGGAATTTCTAGAATTTGTCTTACAATTTTGTCGAAGTCTTCCAAGAATTTAATTCGTATTTTATATTGTTAATTTCTGGCCGCAAGTCAAAAGGTTTGAATTAGGAAAAGTTTCTGGTCAACGAAAAAAAAATTTTAAAATGCTTTTATCATCAAAAACTAAAGAATCATTAAAAAACATTTAATTGATTCATTTATTCCAAGTGCTTTAATTTCATTACCATATAAACAACATAAACTTTTATTAGTCTACCCTTTTCAATAACGATTGCATTAGACAGAAAAATTAATGTTTAAACTCATTTCAAAAAATCTGTTTTCGACTGTGTGTAAAAGATTTACTGCTGATAATTAATTTTTCCCGATATACATCGTGTTGTCAGTAAAACCCAAAACTGTCATAAAACATCTAGTTCTGATATCTCATCAAATCTATATTGAACACATAAGTTAAAAAGAAGAGACAAAGATGCTCTTTGAAATAATCCCCATTACGTGCAAGTCCAATACGATAGTTTATCTACGACTGTTAAGAAGAACAAATTCAAGGCGGTTGAATAATGGGCTCATTATTTAACAGTCATAGATGAAACAAATTTTTTATTTAACAGAATAATTCAATCGTAACTGTTCATTTGGCTGCGCCAAAACAACAACAAAATTTAAAACGATAAGAAACTCAAAAATTTCGGGTATTAGTCATAACATCTACCTTAATAATGTTTTGTGTGCTTTCACACGAGGCCATAGCCATACCATATATAGCGCGCAATAAATGGTTGTAATATTGCTTTACACCAAATGTATGTGTTTTTAAATCAGCCCTTTTCACACGTAGGCGATACCATAAAAGCTATGGTAATGCCGCTACGCTGTATGGCGTGAGTAGGTAATTTGTTTTACTGACATCGCGCCATTTTTTATCGTTATCATTCCCGCAACCACTGCAAGTTTATGCATGTTTTCACACGACCCACCATAATTTGTCGCAATGTCTTTAGTATCATTGAAGCAGCGTTGCATATATGTAAGTAATAAAATGGCCAAGAAAGGAGTAAAATATTCATATGACCCTTTAACTCTAATTGAATTAATTGAACATAAACCATTCATATATACAAAGCAATAGAAGATTACAAGGATAGAGTGAAACAAAAATAAAGCATTGAGGTTTATCGGTTTTTGATAGAAGATTTTGAAAACTTGCAGCAAGAGGAAAAAGTGGAAGCAGGTAAGTCATTTTGTGTCATACTTACATAAAATGATGAAAAATTTAAAAAGTAATCTGTGTTTATTTATTTATTTCAGTGATAATTTGTCCATAATAAATATAAAAATTATATTTACGTCATTTGCCAAGATGAAGACCTTATTGGACTTACAAAACAATTTCTAAATTAATCTCTTAGGTCATTAGCATGGCTTCCACTTCCGAAGGCTCTACCTTGAGATAGGTTTTGTAACCCTCTTGAATGTGCAGAATAAATGTCATTAGGACGAAAGCTATCTCTTTGACGAACCATATTATGTAAGATTACGGCAGCTTTTACAATATCTTTTGCAAATGTTTTAGAAACATTTAGAGCTCTACGGGAAATTCTTCATTTGTTGCTCAATATACCAAAGGCATACTCTACAAACCTTCGGGCCCGTGTTAAACGATAATTGAAAACTTTTTTTGTTATATTAAGATTGTGACCTCCAAATGGTCGTAACAGATTTTCACTTAATGCAAATGCCTCATCTCCAACCAAAACAAATGGCAAGTTTATATGTAAAACAGTTGGATCAGGAATATTCGTCGTACCATTTTGCATTCTTTTTTCCAAAATACAGTTTTTTCAAAAACCGACAAATCACAATCCTCTTCATAAGCTCCTATGTCTACATAAACAAACTTATAATCAGAATCTGCCACTGCCAACAGAACTACAGAAAAATAATGCTTATAATTCAAATTTATGTGCCACTGTGCCGACATTTTTGAACCCGTATATGTTTACCATCTACTGCTCTAACAAAATGTGAAAAATGTGACAACTTTTGAAAATTTTCTGAAATATTCAATCAATCTTCTTGGGAAGGCGTGGGCTGATATTCTTCTCTAAAATGATTCCATAACTATCGATAGACCGTTCGAACACTTTCACTTATAGTTGAAATACCTAACCTATAGGTGTAATGTAGATCCGTAAATGTATTCCCGCTAGCGAGGTATCTGTACATAATAAAGTATCATTCTTACATTGTTATCCTCTATATATAATAATATTTTGATAATGTGTCAAAATTCATATATTATTTGCAGAAAAAGCCGTCAATGACAAATGGAAATATATTCGAGAAGCTTTTGCAACTTCCCTCAAAAAGAAAAGTGGCGATAAACGAGTCAAGAAGTATATATACTTTGATGAGCTTCAATTTTTGCTGGAAATTTTAGAAAAAGAGATACCAAATCCAGTATTTACTACAATACGGAAAGTCAACAACGTGAAGAAGGAGAATCATCCGTGTCAGCACAAGCTAGAAATTCACCACGGAGGCCAAGTTCCTCTTTTTCAAAAAAACAAAGCAAAATATCAGAAATAGATGAAACAGACAAGGCACTTTTAAAAGCCTTAGAAACCATTTCCCAACCCCCACCGCCACCACCACCACCAGAAATAAAGACACGCCATTTTTTACATACGTCAGAGCTATGGTAAAAAACTTTACAGAAGATGAAAAACTGGAGTTAGTTAAACAAATTAAAGGAAAAAGATACAAGCGAGAACTCAGACCTCAAGCGACGGGGAGCTTTTATCACCATGCATCTGCGTCCTCTTATTCGGTCCTAATCTTGGAATACCAGTTTAGAGACTATTTGCTTGAGCAATTGTAATTATTAAGTACATTATTATTTTCTTTATTATTTTAGGCATTATATGTTAAGTCGTTACAGTTTCGTTATTTAGAATTTATACAGTAATTTTTTAGTTAAGTATTTGTAATGAAAGAAGTAAACTTCACTTGCTTCAAAGTAACTGCTAGCATTTCTTTAGAATTACAGAATCGAAAAATTTTTCTTCATGTTCAAGTAATTTTATGGTATTTAACTCAAGTTATTTGTGAAAAAATAGTACCATATTGCGACCATTTATTGAGTGCTGTATACGGTATCTCTATGACGTCGTGTGAAATCACGCTAAATACCAAGTAACAGATTTAGTATAGACCGTACCTTAATATCTTGGCAACCATCAGCACATTAATAGCATTGTTTTAAGTAAATTAAAACGAAAAATGCCTAAATAGTGAAAAAATAACTATATTATGTGATGCACACCTACGTATTTAAAAAAAATCAGAAAAAAGCCTGGAATATACGATATGCAGCGCAGCCCATTTATTCGTGAGGATATAACGCACAGCCTGTATATTTTGACACGTACCTATGATTACTTACACTATCGATGGTGATTTCAAAATTACTGATACTACCTATTCTAATTAATTTGTACGCTTGTGTTTCTGAGTTGTGCAGTTTTAACACATTTATTTTTAATAAAATGTAGTTTAAACAATAAATCAATGATGTATTTATAAAGATATCAGGAGAGCCAGCAAATGTTTATTTTCTAGACTTTTAATTTAATTATCTACAATTTCTCTTCGTTCATTTCAATTGTTTTAACAGAATTTAGGTTTTACAGTTTGTATTGTCAAACTGAAAATTCTGCGAGAAGTCAAATATAACAACCCGTCGATGCTTTCCTAATTGATAATAAATAATATTAAGAATGTAAAGAAGATAGCCTGGACTTCCGAGAAAATTATCACTTGGATTATTCAGTACAGTAAGGGTATTAATTAAATTTCTTTATTTGCATGGCACTAATATTGTTAAAAATAAGACACCTAACAGTCACATCATGTTGCCACCTTTAGAAATATTAATTTACCATCTGGTTGCAACAATATTATTTAAATTCTAACGACTTGATCATGATTTAATTTTGTTAGTCAGTTAGTTCGTAATTGTTTACAGTACAATTACAAGAAGAAAAAAAAGAAATAAGAAAGCAACAAAAAGCAAGTGAGATCTACATCAAAAAGTATCAAAAGTGGCATATTCGAGATGGAACATATTTAAAGTTTACGGGCCGAAAGTCGGAATCGAGTGTATATGAATAAAACAAAACGAGCTTAGGCTAGGCGTCAGAAGCGGTATATGTTTGGGAATAATTTAATACTTCTTAAGAATATGGAGTCACGTATAGGAAGACGTCGGAATATTTAACCGACGAAAATGGCAGATATTATCGGGGATGAATTTTGCAGTAGGCTCTCTCTCACTTCTCGTCCTCATCCTTTACCGCTTTTCACTCGCGAGCGAGAAACAATACCCATGAAAACTCACTTCGTTTAAAGCAACTTTTCGTCTTTATTAAGAAATTCTCTCGGTCGCAACATCCAATAAGTTTTATTGGAAAAGGGAGCTAATTAATTGAAAAATTCAAAGTGAAAAAGTAAGATGGTAAACAAGGGTTCTTCGAATCAAGTGGCCAATATTAATTAACACACTTGTATTGCGGTAGTGCGAATGGCTGTTTGTTGTTTGCGTTTTACTCTGTGTTCTGATGTTATTGCACTTATCTTCCCCTTCTGTTCCCATTCTCAATAAGATTTTTATTATTACCTATTAAAGTGATCACCTACAATCACTTTTAAAACTTCTACAATAAAATTCTAATTAAACTCAATAAACACTTTAATTTATTCTCTAAGTTAACTTCGAACTAAATTATATCAACAATAAGGTTATGAAACCTGTTATTTGTATAATTGTACTTGCAATAACTCACTTCTCTGTTTTCGAATTCAATTCAAGGAGCTACTCAAAAGAAAATGCTTTGCTGAAAAAATTATGATTAGAAAATTATTACAGATATTAGACAAAGTGACAGACCTGACGAACGCTTCTAACACCTATAGCACTTGATTTCTAATAACGCTGGCTGAAATAAATATTCCTTTTCTCTTTCTTAATTATTCATTCAAGTTAATTACTTTTTTCTTGTCCTGACAGTTCGGTTGTCACGGTTCAAGACATCTCTTTTTTCTTAATTTACAGATACTTCAATTAGAAAAGTTCCTCGGGAGAGAGAAAAAAGGTACGAATAATTTGTATGAGAATAATTAAGCTCCCTGTAGTGGGGTTACTTCTTTCTTAGAGTGTACGTGCAGATACGATCAATATGCATATGTGTGAGGGTAAGATCATCCCTTGTGTGCTCTTCTATCGGTATAGTAATATGCATATCTGTAGGTACTTGTTTTTATTACTTATTAAAATCTATTTCCTTTCCCTCTCACTTCGCCTCGTATTGTTTTTCATTTTGCACGCGGAGCCGGGGAAAATTTTTTACTACGTTTACATTCACATTCAACTTCGATTTAGTTATTGACATCTATTAGCTTTCTAGTGCAACATAAGGTTTATTATTTCAGAACACTGAAAGTTCTAATGGGCAGTAATATAAGATTCTCACCGATACAGGTACAAATTCTGTAACTTGTAAATCTAATTTACTCTAGCATAGTACTTTATATTGATCATGTAAGTGTATTGGTATTGGCAGGAACAGCAAATAAAAGATCAAGGTTGAAAACGTCAAGGATATAAACCTCATTCTAAGGATATTGTTTCATCAATTCAAATTTCTTATTGTTTTATCTTTGATTATTTTATATACGTTTAAGAACCAATCACAAGTCTGTATTTACCAAACAGGCATTCGGCTGCCTTGCATACACCAAGTATGGCAGTGTTCTCTGTGTGACTTGAAGGAAGTGCCAGTAATCATAGATCTACAACTGGGATATACAAAATTAAAGATAGCGACATTACAAGCAAGCTTATGCTAGTCTGAATAAACATCTTTTAAAAACCGTGAACCAGATTGAACCAACTTTCAAGAGGTTAAGCTAGTGAGACGACTGCCTTAAAACTCAGGATCAGAAAAACATTTTGGTACTAGATCTTTTCTTGCACTTTGTTTCTAGAGAACTAAATCGCATAGAATTATAAATTCTTTTCGTCTAGCGTTTTTCAGTATCTTGTGAGCTTTGAAGCATGTTTTCTTCACTTTATGAAGAGCACTGACATAGATCCCAAATGTATGTGAATAAAATCCACACGAATGTGTTTAGTAAAATAATTTTTTGATAGAATCTCTAGCTTGTCTTCAATGCTGTATGTATGAAATAATCGAGTGCAAGAAACGGCTTTACATGATATTTACATTAAGACTTTAATAAAATCAAAACGCAGAATCTGTTTCCTTGCTCTAGAACTGATCTCCTACCGGTTTGGTAGTTCTTGCTAAAAGCATTACTTCACCGAAAGATCTATAAGACATTCTTTTCACTAGTTATTTGATAAGTATTGGCCTTCTTCCTTTTAGAAGTTCAAACTGCTCAGACTTTTCGACTTATCCAAGCCCTTTGGTTCGGTTGGATTTTAGTGAATTGGTCAAACTTGTCAAGTAGGTTAGTTATTCTAGTACAGAGAACGACGGAAAAATATTTCCTCTAACATATTTTTATTTTAATTTCATTTATTAATAATTCCGATAAACTTACAGAGTTGTAGAATAAGATATTCTATAATAATACATTTACACAGTGTGGTAGCTCATTTAGGTAGAATGATGAAATCAAGTAGGTTCTGACAGCTGGGCCAAATCAGGATGTTAAAACATTTTATTAAAAGAACAATAACCATTCAAAAAATTAAAAATTTAATAAAAAAAAAGCAAATCAACTTATTACTAACAACAAACTCAAAAAAACAAGAAATATCAAATTAAAAAAATCTTAACATTACGGCTATTGCTTAATTCTACGCCGCGTTGTTACGTATTAACCATGTATCAGCCGTGACGTCGCCCGTCCTCGATCTTGCCCTTGCCGGTATGATGCAACGACGCGACTCCCTTTGTTCTACCAATAAGTACTGCAAATCTTTTTTTCATTTAACGATTCAACCATTTATCTATTGAATATCCCAATAATGAGATCTCTTCTTTCTTTCCATAACCATCACCCACAATAACACGTGTAACAATACTATTACTTGTTACTAAAATCCACGTTTTTTTTAAAAACCAAACCGAATTAATCGGAACACTTTTTTATTAATCATCTCCCGCTTTGAGTCCTGACCTCGACTGACTGTTCTTTGCACTATACCCCTCCTGACGCTCGCACTTCTTAAAACTAACAAAGTAGCCTAAACAATGTTATATTTTATCTTTTAAATCAAAATATCCTACAACAGTAAATCAATTACATAATAAATAGTACTTCTATATCATTGGAACGTACAAAACATAGAAGTCAATTTTCTCTGATCGTCCCAGTTGCCTTTATTACTCTGTTACTCAATTCTATGATAATAAAAATTGAGCTAAAGAAATTATCAAACCAAATATGATATCCGGGATTGCTCTTCTTTGATATCAAGTCATCACAAAGTTGTAGCACAACGTTTACTTCTAAACCAAGACTTTTATATCTTGTATCAATAGGTATTAAAGGACCTTGGTAGGGCTCGAATCACTCAAATATAGGACCATGGATTTGTCTAAACTGTAACATTCTTCTACAGGTGTAAGATCAATAAACCTTTCATTGATATATTCAAATAACGGTTTAAGTTTTGTAAAGTTGTTATTTACGTCCAAATGCAGATTGTCATTACAATGTAGATTTTGCATTATGAATGAAAATCTATTTCTGGAAATTGCAGTATATACTACTAGTTCATTTTCACAATCACAGCTATTTTCTCAATACATTACTCTTTGTGATATTGAATTATAGCCACTAAGTACGAGAATTCCCAAAAAGCATTTTATTTCCCCTAGAGTATACTTTACAATCATTTTTATTAGATTTTCATCAAAAAACAGATTGAAAAGGTGATAAATATTGAAACAAATTTATGACTTTTGCCCCGAACTTTATCACTACTCTAAGGGGTATTTAAGAAGATACCGCTTGAAGTTTGTTTTAAATTGCTTTGAAGAGGAACTACTTTTAATCTTTCTTTCTTTAATATCAATCATAGATAGAATTCCCAAAGGTCTATGCCTAAAACAACTCTTAAATGTTCTGTTTTTTAAGAGACTTTCGATCTCCAAAAAGCTTTTTTTCTGACAATTTTGTTTCATTGTTTGTTTTCTTACTACAAAAGGTAGCAACGTAAATAAAATTTTACAGCTCCATTTCTAGACTCTCCTTCCGTTGGCAGATTACCTTTGATGGAGCCCCGGACTTACGGTTGTCTGTGTCGCGCTACAACACTTCTCCTCTTGGAATAGATACATGTGAGACCACAATCGACGACCACCAATCGAGGTCACTTTTGTTCTAAAACAGGTAAGGCTGCACCCTCCACCAACCATCTTGAGATAGCTAAGTACAAACACGTTTCGGATCATGACATTAAACGGGCCACCTCTGATGGCTGTACTTTACGGTAGTCCTCTACTGACCTTCTTATGAAAAGTAACTTTTTGACAGGCTAACTGCTACAGCCCAAGATCTGGCTTCACCTTCCATTAATCTTCTTCCGAGTGTTTAAAAACTAATACAGGTCGGGCTACGCCCTTCCACGTTTGTCTCATATGAAATGATGAGCACGGTGAACGTTTTCACCAGAAAATTGCAACAATGGAAAAAGTCTCCACCTTCATATCGAATCACTACTGTTATTGTAGAGAGTTATTCTCTTGAGATTATCAAGAAAGTTTTTCTTCTCATCTCAAAGGCACGATTTTTGTCTTTTAGTCCGTTTTCATGCAGATTCTGAAAGTTTCTTGATTCAATTAGTAACTGTGGATGAAACATGGATGCATCACTATGTTCCAGAGCAAAAACGACACCACCACCCAAAAAATTCAAGACATCTCATGTGCCAGAAAGATTATGGCCACAGTTGTTTGGGATTGTAAGGAAATTTTGTTGATTGATTATTTACCAAAGGGCCGAAGAATTACTGGCAATTACTATACGTCCCTTCTTCGCAGATTGCTCAAAGAAATTAAGAGTAAACCCAGAGAAATTTATGGAAAGGTATGTTATTGTTACAGAATAACACGCCAGTTCACAATCTCGATTTTTGTAATGTTTGCTGCGGTTTTGAATTATTACCACATTCACCGTACTCCCCAGATCTGGCTCCTAGTGATTACTTTTTGTTTCTAAAACTGAAATCCACCATTGCTCGGATACACTATTATGAGTCAGATAAGGAATCGTAAAAGCACGTTTTTTGGAGAGGCTACGGAAAATTTTGTTTAAGTGGTTTGCAAAAGTTAGAAAAGCGTTGGACTAAATGTATCAGTCTTTTAGGAGATTACGTCGAAAAATAAAAATATTTTTACAGTTGTAATGTGTTTCCCTCTTAATTAAACTGCGAGTTTAAAAAAGCACCCTCGTACAACAGTAAATTGGAATAGATCTGAACCAACTTTAAATTATTTCTATTATAAAGCACTTTGGGAACAGTCCGCAGTGTGTTTGTTTAAATAAAAAAAATAGTTTCCGAAGTATTTTTTTCTTTCATTTAGACTCTTTTGGTTTGAGACTGAATTCTTGTGCTAAACTATCTAGTTTGCTACGGTTTTCTATTCTATTTTTATTTTGGATTGTCACAAAATTCATGTTATCTATTTCTGGTAGAATGTAAAAAAGAAATATAATTTTAAAGTTATCACTTACGAGGGCTGTTTGACGGAAGCGTGACTTTCCGCTAGATGGCGCTGATATCGGTAAATCGAAAACATTAGCATATACGTCAGTCTTTTAGAGGCTTAACCTCCAAATTTCATGTCAATCTGTGAAATAGTATACATTTGGCAGTCATAGAAATCAATCAAGTTTGTGCTATTTTGTAAATATGGAAAAACGTGAATTTCGTGTTTTAATTAAACATTATTTTTTACGTGGAAAAACAGTGAAAGAAACTGAGGAGAAATTACGGAAATATTACGGTGAATCTGCTCCATCGCATGGAATGGTTTCCAAGTGGTTTAATTCATTTAAAACTGGCCGTATGAGCACTGACGATGGTGAACGCCCCGGGCCCTTGCAAACGGTCACTACTAAGGAAATCGTTGACAAAATCCATAATATGGCAATGGCTGATCGACGTTTGAAAGTGCGCGAGATAGTTGATGCTGTTGGCATCTCAATCGAACGGGTGCATAATATTTTACACGAACATTTGTATATTAAAAAGGTATCGGCAAGATGGGTGCCGCGATTACTCACAGTGGACCAAATGAGAATTCGTGTTCAACCTTCAAATCAATGTTTGGTCATGTTACAACGTAATCCAGTTGAGTTTTTTCGCCGATATGTGACTGTTGACGAAACCTGGATCCACCACCATACCCCTGAGACAAAGGAACAGTGAAACAATGGATATCACCAGACGAACGTGCACCAAAGAAGACTAAAATTGGTCACTCGGCTAATAAGGTCATGGCGACTATTTTTTGGGATTCTAAAGGCATAATCCATATTGACTATTTGGAAAGGGGTAAAACAATAACTGGCCAATATTATGCTGATTTATTGACCCGTTTTGATGTTATCTTAAAGAAAAAACGCCCACATTTGGCACGTAAGAAAGTGCTCTTTCATTACGACAACGCCCCATCTCATTCATCTGCAATTGCAACCGCTAAATTGGTACAATTACGCTACGAACTGCTTCCCCATCCACCATACTCACCGGATCTGGCCCCAAGAGACTTTTTTTATTTCCGAATTTGAAAAAATCTCTCGCAGGAAAAAAATTCGCATCAAATGAAGAGGTTATTGCTGCAACGCAGGCCTATTTTGACGAGTTGCCAAAAGAACATTTCTCAGAAGGCTTAAAGAAATTGGAAAGTCGTTGGACTAAGTGTGTAGCACTTGAAGGGAACTATGTTGAAAAATAATAAAAAAAATCTAGGCTAAACCTGTTCTTTATTGAAATGTCACACTTCCGTCAAACAGCCCTCGTATATGTTGTATACAGATTCTTAAACACTTTTGAGTATTATAATTCCAGAGTGGAGTTACTAATCATATGTTAAATCACTTAACGACAAGAGCTTTGAAAATATTTTTTTGATTTATTCGGTGTCGCATCAGGTAAATGTAGAGGTCTAAGAATTATAGTTTTAATTGAAATAAATGAACATAAGCATTCAAATACAGATCAATCTGAAGGTAGGGTGACTCATAACTATTCACTCCAAGACGATTACAAAGTTTACACAGCTTGATAAAGTTTTAGTAATTTTGGAGATCTTTTATGATTATGAATTTGTTAGAATAAGAGCAATGGGCTATTTCCGTTTTAATTAAGATTGGGACATCGATTTCAATCAAAAGAATTTTGTAACATTTTCTTTGACCTATCACAATTAGTAAAGTTTCTTGAATAAAAATTATATAAACAAGAGGAGTGATAAAATAATTATAAAAAACTCATGGTATTTGATAATGTAAGTTTTCTGCTTTTCCAATATATTTTAAAGTTATTGAATTCGAGCCTTTCTGTAAGCTGTGAAGTATTTTCTATTTGATTTGTGAATTGGTTAGTTATAAGAAGACAAGATTAGTATAGGAATACAAAATGTATTTAATACACAAAAAATTATAAATTGTTTCTTGTCATTAAATACTCCTTAATTTTATAAAGAATAGATTACACGCGGATAATATCAAAGTCGTTCTTACATGACCTATACAAACGTAGTGTTCGAGAAATGTTATGCAGATATGATACGAAAGGGAATCAGTAATTGACTAGATGATATTTTTGAGGGCTGCTAGTAGGAAGTAAGAGTAGTGGATGTTATTCGCGCTCTTTCAGCCTTAGTTTCTTACACAACACGCCTGACTAGCTGTACTCTTTGGCATATGTATAGCCGATTTCTCTTTGCATATAATCAAAGTCATGATGTGAAACGATTTCGCCATTGGTGGTTAAATTTTAACGACTTGAATAAGGTAGAGGAGATGAGATAGAGTGAAGTGCTAGGTTGTTTGTAAAATATTGATTAGCATTTGAGGGGAAGTTATTTTAAAAGGACGATATGAATGTGTCGTATTTGGTTTTCAACATGGAAACTATGAAGGCTTTCCTATTTAATGCAACAAAATAAAATGGGAAAACAGCGCGGGTTTATATGGAACTCTGCAATATACGGAAAGAATGTAAATATATTCTAAAGAAAGCTTATTGCTTGTGCAAAAATGTTTTATTGGATCGCGGTGACCGCTGGCCAGTGACATTCCATTTGTAAAGTTGGATATATTGAAATACCACATTGACATTCGTATATTCAGCAAATTTGAAATGCCTACCCCACATTTTTAACTTAACGAAAATTAAATTTAAGAAAACCGACTTCTTTCCGTATCCTTGCATATATATTTCTGGAAATAAATGTATAATAATAATAATTTTATAGATAATCTGATTGTTGAAATGTATGTAATAAACAATAAATGTTATGGCCGAGACTGACATAATGTAGATCACACTGATAACCGATAACTGATGGGTAAACGATTCTGTCTAGTAATAACTAATATGCACTGCAGTTAAGTGTAACATAACTACGATAAACTGCTACAGCTGATGTTATAATAGCAACATCTCACGCAACTACGATATACTATGAACGATATAGATATCATTTTGCAAAAGTCTTTGATGTATTGCATTTTCCTATGCTCTGTGTTTAATTAGTACCACACCAAGTTGCAGGTACAAAGACTACGTTTACAACTTACAGTATTTAGTTAACCATCTCTTAGTATTAGAGGTGTTTACTGCATTACTACATAACACTGTATGAATATTTAATATAAATTAATCCACTGTTGTTTGAATTTATCTCTTTTTTTTGTAAAATAAGCAAAATACATCGAGGCCACTTTAAGGAAAAGAGAAGGCTTTTTAAATTATATCAGACATTCAAGCGTTTAAGATTGGTACAAGAGCGTCGTCATCGATTTGTATTCAAACCAACAAAACGTCGTTTCTGATCCATTTCACCCGGTTTACTTCCTTTATCGTGATAGAGACATTGAAAACCGATACAATTGTCGTTTAGCGTACACTCAGTGCTGAAATTTTGAGACATCAAAAATTGCTTCATAATGGTAAGTTAGGAGTTGACTTAAGTGGTTGTATAGGAAAGAAAACATTCTCTGCAGATTATCATATTTAGTTTATGTTGATTGTTGTTTACATTTAACTAAAATTTACCACCCTGATCAAGAGCATTTGCTCCCTTCGTTAGGAATAATTTAAATCAAAATGGGTGAAAGAACAAATAATAATACAGGGTGTTCTTGAAGACAACTAACAAATGATTCCTGAGACAAAATCAAAATGATTTAACTCCACTTACATATATTCTAAAGTCCACCCTTTCTAAAATACAGGGTGTCAAAGTTTAATTTAAAATTGCATGTTTTTTCAATATTTCAAGAACAAGATGAGATATGAGGGTGAAATTTTCTACGTGCTTTTAACTATAAGGTTGACGTAGGTAGTCATGTATGTGATATCCTTATCAGAGGAGAGAAAATCGAGAGGAATTAGCTCATTACCCTAAAGAGAATTGTTACGCCACTGAAAAATTAAAAAACTTGTTTGTTTCTGAAACTACCAATCGATTTGGTAAAAAAAGTCTCTTTTGCATTTTTCCCGTAGAATGCGTCATTTTCTAGTAAAATTGAATTTTTCAAAATCTTTCAAATTCAACGGTCTATGGTAAGATCATACATTGTCTCAAAAATAGGATGTGCACCGTAGTCGAAATACAGGGTGGCAAAATTTCTTCTTTTTAATTAAACTTTGACATTAATAAGCAGACAACAAATAGCTAATGAAATGATAATATAATCATAGAAACAACAACTTCTTTTAAATTGTTTATGGAAACAGTTCTGAAAAATGACAGCACATCACCATACAATTACTATAGGAATTAAGAAGTACAAAATAGGGATTTTAATAAACCTCTCCATAGTCATAATTAAAAAACTCAAAGAAACAAATTTACAGAATTAGTTGAATCAAAATACAAAACAATGTATTGTAAGAACAAGGCCCGATAAAAACTTTACAGTTTCCTTAACAGAAAAAAATTTAATCACGAAAAATAAAAAAACATAAACCGTAGGCTACTCGGAGATTAGTAAATGATTTCTAAAAACAAAATCTGAAAAATCCAGAATATCAAAATAAAGATTAAGGTAACTATTATAAAAGATACAGTAACATTTGTAAGCAATAACAGTGTTAAAGTAGCAAAGGCTATGTAATTATTATCAAAGTAAGAAGAAATATCAAAACTATTTAGAAATCTTTAAGTAATAATGAGAAAATAGAATCGGTTTAATAATACATGACGAAGCTCAAATAGTTGATTAATTCAATAAACTTTATAGTACTGCAGAGCAAAGACGGCTCAAAAAAGTGAAATGGGTCCTAGGACTGGGGTTCCGTATTTTTCTATATCTCATGTCTCCAGTAACACTAGATGTTATAGGATTAGACCATCAGATTTGGAAAATATAATTTGGTATAATTGTTTAGGCCATGACCATCATAAAATTTTTCTTAGATTATATGAGAAACAGTACTTTGCTCTCTTACTTTCAGGAATTCCAAGAGTTTTGTTAAATAGCTTGGTTAGATTCTAAAGTCCAAACAATCCAACCTGTCATAAATACTTGCAATAAATTTTAAGAAACTTTGTTTAGCTATAATAGGCGCTTTGGTATCACAGTGGAACACCACAGCTAATATAAAACATCAAACGCTTCCAGCCAAAAATATAGCTTTAAAGTACTAGATGATAAATTATAACGATAACAGAAAAGTTTTAAAATAAAAAAAAAGCGAGATACAAAATTAAAATAGGTAAAAACACGAAAGAAGACTCGCAAAACTCGCCACTTGCAACAGAGAAAAAATTGCCGATGGAATCAACTTAAGACAAGAGGCTCTAGATGGAGTTACGAGGATTCTCAAAACTTAATCATGAAAAACAATAAAAATGTATATGGCGGGTTTTAAAAATTTTAAAAATAATCATAAATAGGAATAAATATACAAATCGGATCAAATTATTTCTGAAATGTTACTTTATTTTAGTTACTACCAATGTATGCTAATTTTCTCATTTCCTTCAAGGTGATTTTTAACCACCATATTCAAACATGACACCAAAAAGCTTTTTGCAAGTACCTATCTCGTTTTCTATCGATTTTATAGCAATATAACCTCGGATATAGAAATTGTGCAGAAATGGTTCTATGCATTTGACCCAAATAACCAATAATAATTTTAGGGCAAAAGACTAACTCATTTTTAAAAACATACATTATCAGTGTTTATGTGGCTTCATCTTCCGTATTTCGTTTCTCAAAACCGATATCATCTTCATCTTGCATTTTGCGTATTTCCAGATGTTGAAGTTGAATATCGACTGTGTTGTCGAATGCGACGCCATCCCACAGGTAACTTAAATGTGGATATTTGATTCCGGCAGTCGATACAGATTGTTGGGCACAGCGACCCTGCTTTTCGACAACCGAATTTGCTTTTCAGCTTTTTTATGTGTTTACGGAAAAGCTTCATTAAATTAAGTTGGTTGGAATCAATGAGAAACTTTCTCGAAGGTATTGTATTACGGTTAACTATATGCCATCATATCCATCATATCCTAACATCTATTTTTAAAGTGAAACAAGCGATAGAGTGAATATAAAAGTTATTCATTTTTCTTTTTCTAATATTGTGAAATAGTAGAACCTACAGTTACTTTATTTTGATTTTAACAGCTGCAACACATCAAAATTTTTCAAGTATGGTAAATGTTGTCTAAATCTCAATATTTTACTGAATGACGTCGATTTCAATGACAAGATGGATATTCAGTTCCAATAACTGGAAGACCATGAACTTCACGGTAATGACGCCGGTTTTGGAAAACAGGAAACGAGAGATAGAGCCGAAAAAGACACCGGCCAACCTTCTAACTACCAGGACTGGCTTTAGACATTAAGAATTGAGGTGACTGTTATGGGGACGCGAAAATTAGTCGAAATTTAGACTGCATATTGGAAAAACAAATGCAACAAACAGTTTAAATATTCTAAGAGGGTAGTAGCCCGGAATCCCCCAAAATCATATTCATACTGAACAGATCAATTTTGAATTAGACATCAACCCTAGACAGCTCAAATAAAATTGCAATAAAGCTCTTCAGTTTAGGTAATATTTATCCACATATGCTTCGCTCAAGAAGAAAATTCATGTTCCATTTAGTTACTTTAGATTCGGTAATTATACGACAACAATTAAGGATTTTGTGTACACTTATGGCTTTTGTTTCTCCAAAGATCAATATTTTTTTTCAAGAACAAGATTTATCTAGTTTTATTGTTAAACATCTATAAAGCTATATCTACAAGAAGCCCAAGGTCAAGTTTGGGCACGCAAAGCCATATTTTTAGATGTTTGGGTTTTCGATCTTCATGGAACTTTCCCTGCTCGTCAGGCGGTTTAAGCAAAGATCTTTTGCACCAAATTGCTTTTCAGCTTCTTGCTTTTTTTGCAATTTTTAGTAAAAACCGCCGAAAGGCAAAAACGCCAAATTAAAATAAGAAGACTTTGCAAAAAATGTTGCATAAATAAATCTCTAGTCAGATATTTTGGATTGCCCGAGTTTTACTGGTCAATTTGGCTACTTGAAGAACCAATCAAACAAAGGCTTAGTAATGAGCATCCAACATTTTCTCAACATGTTTAGTCTTTCAGTACCTATTAGTCAGTTGGTAGTCTTTCTAAATAAACTATTCCATGTAAGCTACGGAACATGATTAAAAGATTAGTTAGAAACCTTTTTGGTTTATTTTCTAAATTACGTCAAATTATGCGCTTATGGACACAATTTAAAATTGGTAAGTTGTCATCTGAGAACTGTATATTTTCCAACGAAACTTTTGTATCGAGAATAGCCCACAGCCATGGATAATAACAATGTTAGTGTTTATGATGTACACACACTAGGTTGTTGGCAAAGAAAGTTGTAATACATTTTTAATAAATAAATGACCAAACTGCCGAGATAAATGCAAATACAGAATTTACCCTTGAAGATGATTATCAACTTTTCTTAGTTTCTACTTAAAGCAAATTCTATGATCTGAATACTTTTCTTTCTCATTGTTAATAATATGCCATTTACTTACCATGACCAATAATATTACTGACTGCAAAATTAAGGAAGAGCAAACTCCTGATGCGATGCTACTCATGTCAGTAGATAATTATAAAAACATAAAATAGCTCTTTAGTGTATCAGTTTGTTTATTTTGTATTTTTCTTAGAATCTATTCATTTCTATTCTTGTGAAAGTGGCGCTTATAAAAACTTAAAAATGAATAAAATATCTGAGTTCAAGTGTACACATTTGCGTGTCTCCTCTGACAAGGGCATTAAACTTGCATAAAGTATAGTAGCATCTGGAACAATAGGACCGGAGGCGATTACAAATATTGTCAGCAGCATCGAAATATTGATTTTGCAATTTTAAAGGCGCCATATTTTAAGATATCCAGTTGGATCTTTTTGTACAATATTCCCTTGTATAACTTCAGCTTTAAAACTTAAGAAAACTGAGGGATTACAGAAGTAAACTACTTTCCTTAAAAGGTATCTTTTTCCTTTTTGAAGCATAAATTAAATAAAACATATTCTTTTGAATTTTTCCCTTCGATACAGATGAATGATACAGATGTGTATTGTCAACTGGTAGCGAGCAATTTTGAAGAACACTTGTCTGAAGAGTAGGATTCGTAGTTATTGAAATACCTATACCCTATCTGATTTATTTTCTTTTCAATAAAAAAATACACTCGAGGGATTCGAAAAACACATCCAAACATCCAACTCACTCCGTTATTCCTTGTCGAGATTTTTCTTTATTGAGGTTTCAAAAGAATTTTATTTATTGGTTAGTGGAAATGGATACTATATTCGCCATTCTTCTTTTGTTACTATTTTCTTATTAAAAGAAAATTTTGTAGATTATGAGATTTTAAATTCGTTCTGTGAGCGTATTGTAACAATGGAAACATTCTTGAAAGTATAAAAAGAATGAAAGCAAAGCGTTTGGTATCGGAAGCGAGGCATTTGCAAGTCGTTTCAGTGAGCTTTGATGTAATATAAAATCGACATCTGTAACAGATCGGTTACAAAGGACTGAAATCGCTTTTAAAGAATACTCCACCCTTCCCTTAAATGTCTTGTTCCCCACAAATGTAGTATTTCTCCCTAAATAATGCACACCAACTTATTCACCCTAAACAATACTGAAATTAGACTATCAGAACAAAACAATGTTTTACAAATCAAAATCGATTGCTCATTTATACCTCTCGCCTGGTCCTACAATATAAGGATGGAAGGTATTGTAAATAAGAAACTGTTATAAGATGTAGCAATTCTTTCCCTTCATTTCTACCAAATTTGAATGTAAGTGGAAATCGAATAAATTGCTACGAGGCATCTACACAATAAGTTGTATAATATCAGAGAATCATTATAAACTGCAACCACGTCATCTTCTATTTTTCCTTTCTTCCCTCCAAGTTTGCATAATCATGTCGTTAGACGTGAAGGGATGCTTTCTCAACAAATAGTACATGAAATGATACGCCTTTCGCGTAAAATTCTCAATATTCGAAATGAATTTCGCTTGCAACTTGTCAAACTTTATATTGTGTACATATTAAAAGCAATAAAGTGTAGAAGACGATATTGATATCTTGCTGTATCTTTGAAACTCGTCCCTCTTTAAATAATTTAGTGACGCTTTTGTTTGATTTGTTTTAAGGGATGAAATTTCCTTATTGTTCTAATTTGATTCCTTATTTTTTCTTTTCATTTCTATTCTCAAGTCTTTCGAAATGTTATTTTGCATTGTTCATTTATGTTACACATATATGGATATATTTCAAAAAGAAAGTTTCTAAAAGACTTGTCACTTTAACGGAAATATCCAAGATGATTTTCTTCAGGATATCAAATAGAATGCAAAGATATTTGTCAGAGCGTTTCCGTCTTTTAGAATTTGACTAACGAGACAGCAATATAAAGTTTATATCTTGCAAACTTATGAATGTGGAAACTACTTCTCGGCAGCAGAAATCCATATCTCCTCTCAAAGTTCTTGTGTGTTTGATACTTGTATTGCGATTGTACGCATTCAGAAATTACTTCCTTCACATTATTTCTAGTTTTCCTCCCGACGTATTCGACAGGATTTTGTTTGTTAGTGCCTACCTATTTCATCCTTTTGAATTACTCTGAAATTTGCTAAAGGAGTAACACAGTTTTACACAGAAACGTCATAGAAATCTTCTAAAATTCGACAAAACAAAAATTAATCCCCACCCGTCCTCGTCAAATAAATAAATGGAAAATAACATTCGAGATATTCGTAAAAGGTTTCGAAAGGGAATCTAAGACAAAGAGGGTGGCTCTTACTTCTCTCGGGGTGGTTGAAGCTGTAGGGTATAAAGGAAATGAAGCAACAAACTTACAAATGGCCCGGAACGACATTAAACAGCGGCCGATCTAGTGCTCCTCGAATGCTCTTTCGCGATCTGCTTTCGGTTTACCGATTGAAACTACCCCATTAAATCAACAGCAAAGACAATAAAAACTCAACGCAAAGTTATAGTTTTCTTGCCTAGATCCTAACGATTTCGACTTTGAATATATCCGTCGAAACGTAAACTAAACACCATCGAAAGCCAAACCGGAGAATCTTAATTTATATTCTACTCTTGTTCAATATTGAAGCAACATTAATTTTAACATATTTTCTCTGAGGAAAACGAAGCGGGAGGGGACCAACTAAAGACAGTCTCTTGAATTAGCGATTTAACGAGCACGTTTCCGAATCATTGATTGTAATTTTCTTACTAATTTGTTTGCGTTTTACGTTCGCAGATTAATTTTACAAGGTTTGGTGTTCGCAATCAAGTCGATCCTTTATAGATACTGATTTTGAACTGAAGACCAGATGGCGTCCGCTTATTAACATATATGAGAAGCTATAGAACTTTTGATTGCTGTACGTTATTAACATTATTAGCTTTTTATTGATCAAGTTTAATTCGATACAACAACATACATTTTAAAGTAGCATTTTACGCATCCAATAAAGTTTCAATTTTATTACATTTATGACTTATTTTGTTATGTTTTTAATTTCAGTTTTTAATAATTACAGAGTAATTAAAAAAAACTATACATTTCTGACCTTTTTGGTATTTTCTTTTTTTTTGAATGCCTTCTGGTTAACGATACTTACCTGCAATATTTTTGATTTTAATTTAACAATAGTTTAAGTATTCCTGGAACTTGTAAACTTTACTTCTGTGGCTTATTTTTTTGTAAGTATAGGGGCCTAGAGAGTTATCACGCTTGTGCAAGCCTACTGAAATCATAAATTTTTAGTTTCGTTCTAATTTGCATTATTGTCATTCTATCAATCTTTAAGAATAATTTCAATCTATATCAACAAAGGATAGATGAAGTATGTGTAACAATTAGTTTCTCTTTGCCTGAATTGCACATCATGCAAAATACTGATTTGAAAAAAACAATAGCAACTAGGGCAGATACTTTTCAATTTAACTTCCTTTATTACAACCATCAGAGCTTTTGAAAAACATCAGAGTTATGATCTCAGGGCTACAAAAAGTAAAGGGAACTTTTATTTTGCCGCAATTTTCTAAGGAGAGAATATAAATCAGAATATCTACAGAACCCAAAAACTAAGCAACCTTTAAAGCTTTGACTTTGCACTAGATTAAGGTTAATACTCTTCGGTGTCTGATTTAAGCTAAAGAAACTGTAGCACATTGTTCTAGTTTCCAAGTCAATGGAATAGAGGAAACAGGAAGGAAATACCAATTCTATCTACAAATCATAGTTGGATGACGATCTTTCTCAAGATCTTGCCAATGAATTCATTACCAATTGGACAAGAATGATTTTAAGATAAATAAATCAGCAAATTAGCCTTGGGCCAAATAATGTAGAACTATGAATATACTATATTGTGCAAACAGCCTACAAAAAGGTATCGTATCAACCAGAGAGGATACTAAGACAGTTCATACTGTTTTCTGTAAATGGTGTTTGTCTCTTTTATAGATATTAGAAATAGCAAAAAAGTTATTAATTTCTAATGATTTTGAATTTGAACCTTTTATCATACCAAAAGAAAAATTCACTCTATAGTTGTCACAATTTGGTATGTACACCTGTACACACTATATTCATATTACGCATTCTTAGTCAATCACAAAATTCAAAACTATGCGTGGTCGTCCCATAACGAAGTGGCTTGACTGACCAAAAGCATTTGAAGTCTTTTTCTTCAAGATGGCATTATTGTTTGGAAATTTCTACTCACGAAGGTCCTTCTTTAAATTGAAAAGCTGTACGGTGTACGCTCTAGTTCAGTAAATTTTTTACAATAGAATCTTTGTTTTTAACATTCACCATTAGCATTCCTGTGCACTTGATTTTTCAAGTTGATTTATGTTTGCTCTCTAAATCGTAGTAAAGCATCATTCATGCTCTCACTATTCAGTTAGTAATTTATTTGTTTGGGGTTTCGATACACACTACACTAAAAATGCGGAAGCACATCGAACACATTCTTGGAACAGCTGGCAAAAGTTTCGGTATCTATTTTGCAGTCACTTTGCTCATGTGAAAATGGTTTTGCAAAGCCTAGAAAACGCTACTCTTTGAAAGGCCTCATCTTGCTGCAATCTACAACGCTACAACCGACGGGCCTTCACGTAAAGCAGGATTTTTCCAGCTAGTTCTGCGCTATATAAAGGGAAAGTACCTCCGTAGATGTTTGATGATGGTTACAAAACT
Source organism: Ignelater luminosus (assembly GCA_011009095.1). Taxonomy (NCBI): domain Eukaryota; kingdom Metazoa; phylum Arthropoda; class Insecta; order Coleoptera; family Elateridae; genus Ignelater; species Ignelater luminosus. The sequence goes on along the minus strand of VTPC01002813.1, from coordinate 37,051 downwards.
TGCTGTCGATCATAAATTCGTAACCTAATGCCTATAGGCACATGTAAATTTTACTGTAGACTAATAAAGTGTGGAGAAATACAGCATTGCAAGCAATGTTTTTGCAGCACTTTTAGAAAGTCTTTCCAACAGAGGTTATTTGACTGACACTTTTGTATTTGGCCCATTCACTTAGAAATCGGCTGCGTGAAAATTTGGGCGCATCCAGCAATCACATAACATGTTAACAAACTGCTAAAATCTAAATAACTAAATCGCTTGTAAAATTACAATGCAAATGAATGGAAAAAATGAAAGTAAGAAATCTTTGATGATCGGGTCACGATGGTAAGAACTGAATTAAAGGTATTTTATGTAGGTAGAATCGGTTGTAATAGTAAGATTGAGTAAACGAAGTTGCTCAGAATACGAGTTATTCTGAATTTTGTTCCATAAGTTGGTGACTAAAAGACAAATTATAACTTTTGAAAGTAAATAGAAAAAAACCAAAGTTAATTATCCTTATCTAAGAATCACTTATCAATATTTTGGACTTGCAATAAGAGCTAGCGTGGTCTTTCTAATAGAGAAAAACAAACAAATAGACTTAACGTTCCACTGACTATAGATCCTAAAATTTCTGTAGTTGTCAAGTCAAATCATAACTGTTCCTGCAGAAGCCACTGTAGACTCAGGCCTTTTCGGTCTGATTGGAATTTGATAAATAAACGCTGCACGCGGTCAAGGCATAGAGGATAGGATGGATTTGATAGCAAACTTGCGACAAAACTTTGTTCGTCTTCGAACTGGTCACCAGTTATCCTTCGGCTTCACCGCTGTTGTTCATTCTAAGAGTGCATCGCAACTCACCACGTCTATAGTTGTAGACAGACGAACAAACGCCGGATGATAAACTAAAGTGACGACACATTTTTGGATGTTATAGCTAAGATAAGCTTTAAGAGTTGTGCAGCTTTTGGAAATTACAGTGTTAAGTGGAGAACGTAACTCTTAAAATCCGATTCACAGGCAAACCATTACATCGGACTCTTGAACTGACAGTGCAACTTATGTAGGTAACCAGCTATTTACAATCTTGGTGAAGCAATAATAATAATAATAATTGATTACTTCTTTTACTTTTTGTAATTTCATTATTACAGTCTTTGACTGTAGATTGGAGATTAAAAAGCATTTCCCGTTCAGAGCTGTTTCTTCAAGTCAGGGAGGTTTGGATTGTTTTAGGACCGTTGTTAAACAAAAAGCAGATTTGATTACTTGGCAATAACTGTTCTTCAAAACATGGTAATTTACTTCACTCAACGCCCGAATCGCTGTTGTGTTTTAGGTATTGAATTCATCTGCCTTTCTTAGTATCCTGATGATACTGTTTTTCCCTCATCTAATTACTATCTAATACATAGATTTAACGTGGAAAATAAATCCGTAGTATAAATTTTCCTAAATTTATTCCTTTTATTAGTTAGAATGAAACTCAAAGGCAAGTATTTACTTTTTTTTGAGCTGACTCCCAATCATGTAGTCTATAAACATTAAGAGGGAGCGTGATATTTGCAAAATAGTAATTGATTAACGTGTAACTATCACTTGTTATATTTCACCCACAATAAGGCCGCCCAACCAGTCTAGTTTGGTGCAAATGATTCTGAGTGTTTTACAGCTGTTCTTGTTGGTGTTTCTTTATAAATAACAGTTTAGTATTCGTATGATAGGATTTAGGAATGTCTTCCGTTGTCTCGCTCAGATAAGATATTCTTATATTTTACTTATTACAAAGTGGAAAAATTATTTATTACAATGCTTTGAGAAGTAAAATTGCTCTAGTAGTTAATAAGTAGTCAGCTTAAGACTTTAGGTGATTACGTCATTAATACATTATTTTCTGTGTATCTGGAAACACAAAGAAACTAAAAGGTAAGCAATAAAATTCCTTTGATGTCATTAAAATGCACAAACATCAGCTAGAAGCTCAAAAACTTGTTAACGAGAGAAAAAAACTTGCTTTTTATACGGAGTTTGCAATTAAAATGAAGCAAAATCAATTCTTGGTTTGGTATTGAAAGCTTTTGGTTTGGAAGAAATTAATTGAAGTTATTTTTACTGAGTCAAAAGAACAACGCTTCGACTACGTATTTGATGTCTGTGTTGCTTTCATATTAATTTTTAATGGAAGTACACTTGACATCGCGTCGTGGCTGCTTGTTTCTATTTCTTATCAATAGATTTACAAGGTGGAAATAGAGAAGTATACACGTATAACCTATAGAATTATCTCTCTCTTTATGTAATTTTAATGATTCCTATTTAATAAATGACATACCACTTTTAATGTGCCTGCGTATTTAAAAGGTACGAGAGCATTTTTTTTCTCGTTTAAATCTTTAATCTCGGAAATTCTAATTAAAAGTCAGTTTATTGTGAGTTACTATTCTACATTAGTGCAATCATGCCTCGTTACATAAATGTATCACCGTTTTAATTTTGTAAATTTATTTTGTCAATTACGTCTAACATTCAGTTGTGCAATAAAGACATAATGCTTAAGACGGTTATTGGTTTACTGAGAAATTTTCTAACGAATTCAGTCCTGTTTTTACTCTTACACGGTAACACTTTTAAGAAAAAGTAAGAAAGATTTTCTAATGAGGTTGGCAGATTCAATTTAATAGTTACGTAGATTTTGACTTCTACAACTGTCAACAAGCACATGGAAACCTACAGTTTCCTTCTATTTGACCCCACTCTTCTCTTTTAAAATAAGATCAAGAACGATTTTTAAAGTAATAAATATGTTAGTATTAGGTATGTTGACTAAATAAGTATTTCCTATATGCATAAAAAGCACTTTATTGTAGACTCATATGGTCCTAATGATTCCTGTATTAATTCAAGAAGATTTGATTCTTAAGAAAAGTAACTTGTTAAGTCTTATTGTGCTTTGTGGCTTTTCAAGAGGAATGCTTGATACTGACGTGGTAGGGAATACACCGTACCCCTCAGGAGTTTAACGACAGTATGTCAAACGCATAATATAATAAAACTTATGGTTCCTCCCATTCTATTAAACGATTTCCTTAGTCTAGTATCGGTGTTACAGAATTTAATAATGTAAGATTTCGGTGGTTGCAGAGTGATGTAACAGAATTAACGATCAGAATGCGCGTTTAAAGCAGGAAACTTCGGGAACCAATACAATGAATAACAGATGAACGTTTAAATATAGACAAAGTTAAGTTAACCACTCACCCATTAAGATGTTCGCGGTCCATTTAACACCATCTATTTTCTCTGGAATACAAATTCAATCACCTTGGGGATCGTGCGACGTCCTGTTAAGACAGAGAGCCGAATTAAATACAAAGAACGTTAAGGAATAAAATTGTCTCACAATAAATTTCCAGCATTACAAAATCATTTCCAAGTACCACCTACATTTAGTTAACTGTAACTTATTATTATTATTAGTTTTTTGTGCCACTTAAAAATAAATTTAGTATCAAGTTTAAATTAACCCCATTTTCTATATTTAGCTTCATTCATACTTTTACGTACACATCACTTCTATTTCTGGACATAATAAATGGACAACAATTGATTGCAAAAGAAATTTCGATATTCCCGTTCATTGTCTTCGAGCAAATGAAATTCTAAAATCGCTATCAAAACTTACTACCAATAAATTGTGATGGTATTCGATCAGCTGCACACTGAATTAGTGCATCTTTCTACTTAAAAACATTTTACTTACTTAGATGGTATTATATTTTAAAGCTGATTGAAATTAAATGGGCGTTAAATGGACTTAACGAATACCTTACTCGCGTGCTGAAAAAGGACAAGCGTATTTAATTAAGAACAAGTTAAATGGTAGGCAGTAAATACATCAAACGATTGAATGGAGTAAATTGCTGAACTGTACAAGAGGTCAGGAGACATCAGGTTGAGGTTAAATGTCAATCTTATAAATTAACCTTGAACTTATTACGAATTTATAGTTTTGTTTTATAAACTAATCATTTGACTACTCTTCTTAAGTCTGTAAAAAACTGCCTTTCACGATATTTAAATTACTCTGATCCATATGGTCTAAATTGTAATACATTATGAATGGAATTTTTGTTCGACAGAAGGAAACCCATAAAACATCTCCAAACTTTGATATACATATATTTTATGCTTAACTTCTCCATGTATATTACGTGGTGCTCATGTAAATGTATGTACTTTGTATTTGAGCTTCTGATATGAGTGCTACTTACATACTTGAAGCCTTTGGAATCAAGAAACGAGATATTCTTACCTGTTATGGCGATTTTGTATAAATTCAATTTTTTTCTGTTTTCTAATTACTTGTACAATTCAGCCGAACCGGTGATCATTTCATTTTTGATGGTAAATATTATTCTCGTATACAATGATGCCTGATCTTTTAAAGAGTTCGGAATATTTCTAAAAGAGAACTACATAGATTACTTGGGTTTTTTGTAATTACTCTTAATAGCTTGTATCTTACCTTTTGAATGACTAACAATTGGCTCATCTGGGACTTTCTGTTGTTAAACTGAGATTCGGAATTTTTTCCTTTTGTAAACTCCACTTTGTCTAATACTAATTCATTTAATGTTCTTTTATCTTTTTAAAACTTAATCGTTTTTCGTCTAATAATTCAATATTCCAGTGTATGCTTTGATCAAAAAATATCTTAAACTCTATAATTTGACAAGAATAGGTTATTACATGATTAATTAAAATTAATGTATTTTGTAGGTATCTTCTTAGTTCGATCACCAGGGTAATTCGAATATTTATGGTAGATTGCTTTTTGAAGCCTATAGCTAGACATAACGTTTTTTTCCAACACTAGATTTTGTAGATGTATTTGCATCTTTCATAGTATGGTTTTGCTGTCCTTGGACCTTGTCCTAATAATACGAACACTTTCTCATCAATTTTTTATTAAAATTTATTGCAAGTTTATACCACTCTATATACAGTGTGTATGAAAAGTAAGGCACAAATTCATTTATGGCTTATTTTTAATTTTTCGGAAGAATACTCGAACACGTCGATTTTATTTATTTATCAGCAATATTTAAAGCAAAAAAATTTTGTTCCAAATTTCAAGATGGCGAGAGGACGCCATTTTGTAAAAGGTATTTAAATACAAACGGTAATTGTGTAATAGCTCATTTTGAAGCTCTCACTGATATACGTTTAATATCCAAGTTTCAGGAAATCTTAATTCCTCAAAACAAAATGGCAACCTGTCAAAGTTATTGTTTTTGTTATTGTTCACGGCCGAGGCAGGCCATGTTATTACTATTCGAGAGTAATCTAAAATGCATGACTCTACATTCACTTGTCATTAGAACTGTCAACTATAATTAACTTCAAACTTTGGAAGTAATCGACGTTTTTCATGATGAAGCTAACTGAAACAGAAAGAATCGAAATACTCATAATGCTTGGTTATGGTGATAAGACTTGAACTCAACAAGAAGCATGTGATTTATTTAATAACATGGCCTGCTACGACCGTAAATAATAACAAAAACAATAACTTTGACAGGTCGCCATTTTGTTTTGGGAAGTTGAAATTTTCTAAAACTTGGACATTAAATGTATATCAGTAAGAGCTTCAAAATGAGCTATTATACAAGTATTCTCTGTATTTAATCTTTTTTTAAAATGGCGTCCTGACGCCATCTTGAAATCTGGAGCAAACACTTTTTGCTTAAGATATTACTGATAAATAAATAAAATCGACGTGTTTGAGCATTCTTTCGAAAAATTAAATAAGTCATAAATGAATTAGTGCCTTACTTTTTTTACACACTGTATATATAAACCACCCATTCTTGTGCAATTTTTATTTCAGGTCGACCATCAGAAGAACTCTCAAAAGGAAGAAAGATATACCCCTGCCGAGTAGCCTCCAGCCATTGTTATTAATAGTATAAAGAGTTGCAATGTTTTGAGTATAGCAATGATGGCCTAAGAACCGACTACCATTAAATTACCTTTGGTTACTACATCTTACCGCGCTGCAAACCAGCAAAGAAAAATCAAAATCAACCACGTCATCAACAATCTGAGTACTTTTATGATCTACTAAAGAATAAAACGCAAAAACTCTAAAGTACACAAAGATGGACCACATGATTTTAGAGCCACTTGGTCTCACACGTAGAGTTACAACTAATGTAAACTTGTTAACTGTATCTTAACTGGCATGCAAAATTTGAAAATAAAATTTCTTAAAGCTAATACATACTTCGTACTGCCTGGCAAGCATATTGGAGGTGATGCAATGGGTAACCTCTCAATGCTTTGATACATCTTTCAAATGCTTGCACCTTCAATAGAAATTGCGACAGGTTCATGAACCGACAGTGACTGTAAGTAATATGGCCTAAACTTCTTCTAAATTATTTTTGCTGCAAAGTAACAGTAGTTTGTTTCATAAACTTTAGATATTTTTAGCCAATCCAGAGACTTGCCGCTTCTGTGGAGGCATAAATACCACATTGTCGCTTACTAGTTTGTCGAAATGTATTAGTGCTGAAATAGATGTAAATGGAGAGCAGAGCTTTAATAACAATTCATTCAACAGTTAGATAAAAAAAGTACCAATAGAATGTAATAACTTGAATGAGCTATTGTCTAAGTACATATACCAGCTTGTTGAGAATACTTGAGACGAGTTGTCGAGTCACCATTTCTTATCTCAACTACTTCGTTTTTTTCAGTGTGGGTTTAGGCTTAAGAAATGCTTTTAGAGAAAACGTTTGCGGCTTTATTTTTGTTTTCTGTATTATACTCCTTTTTAAGGTTTTCAGCAAACATGTGTATCTAGGTCTTTCTTTCTAGTTCCTCACAATAGTACTTCCAAAACGAATCTTGTTAATCTTTTCTACTTCAGAATATTGTCTAAAAATGGCTTTAATTTGATAAATTTACGTATCATCTGCATTACCTATATTGGATTTTTCTTTTTCTTACAAACAAATTTTATGGCAACGCTAATGACCAACAAAAGAGAGAGCAGCTATCATATATAAAAACGTGACTGCCGCTAGTCTCTTTTGTAGCAAAGCGTTTGACGTAACTGCTTTCGTGGCCAGCGGCAGTGGTGAAGACGTGATCTGTGGAGGCAAGACATTGTATCTCCCACTACGAACGAAAAGAAATAACCCTGATTTGATTTTGACTGGGCAGTTTATTATTATCATATACGGTAGTGCAGGACCATCTGATTGTAGCATGTAGCCCATAGCGACACTACACTAAACGTTCTCTTTTTGATACGTTTATTGACATAATGAAGTCCAAATGTAACGGATAAATTAATTTTTTATTTTAATAGGCGTGTAAACGAAAATCTTGAAACACATCCATTTTTAAATTTAAAATAACAATCTCTGACGCTAAAAGATTACCCTCCACATCAACCCCCGTCCAAGAGGACACGCCATTTTATTTAAATTGCATGAGGGGTCATCTGATACCTCGTTTCAAAGAGCATTGAATTGCCTATTTAGCAATGTAATTTTTTTTAGATTTCGTTTATTCATTTACATAAAAATTCCTTAGGTTTGGTCGTCTCTCTACAACTATTTATACCACAATTCAAGCTAACTGTAACCCACAGCAAACTGAACTCTTGTATGTTGCAGGTGCGTGCAGTCAGCAAAATAAACCATATTGACAATGGTCATTAGTTCCTTCAGCTCAAGCATGTATATTGTATATACAACGCAAAGATCTCAGAACTTAAATATGCTGTATGAGTATCAGTGAAGTAACTTCAGATTTAGGGCCCCAGAACAGAACTTCTTCTAAATCTCTGTATGTACGAAACTTACAAGAAGAGGTCGCGGTTATTTAATGCACTTTTACAATAATAATCTACAATAAAAAAGAAAGCAGAATAGGTTAGCTACGTATGATCCTTCAAATTTTGCTGGCCTATCTATTTATGACTTTTCAAGATTTCAGTAGGATCCATGTTGACGAACTTTAATGGCTAAACTCACTATGGTAGTGGTTACTCAAAGATCACAGTTTAGAGTTCTTAGCTTTAGACACGCTGTAGAGTATCAAGATTTGGACATGGAAAAGACACTTTTGTCAGCTATACCAGCAGGCAAACATGAACAGCGTCCTATATAAATTCCAAGAGTTCACCAAACAATAGATTCCCTTTGGTAACTAAAGGTTCGCAATAAATAACTATATACAGGTTGAGTCGGGAGGATCGCACCAAACTCCAGGAGTGTATTGTACATGTAATGATAATTTAAAAAAACCTCAAATGTTGTTATCCAATTTTCATTTCTTTTTAAGTCATAGCGTTATTACAAAATGTCCTATCTTAACATTGATCAAATATTAATTATAGCGTTCCTGTAGTAAGTTTTTAAAAATACCGCCATTTACCTCCAAAAATTTTCTGTTTTGTCTAAAAAGAGCACCCGTTGCTTTCCTGATTGCTTCATGTCTTTCTTTGATATCGGCTGTGGTATTTGTAATGCGTTGAATTAGTGCATCCTGAGTGTCAACATTAACTTTATATACTTCAGCTTTGAACCGGCCCCATAAGCAATAGTCTAATGGTGTGAGGTCTAGAGATCTTGGAGAACACATATTAACGCGAAAACAAACGAAAATCGGATAACAGCATTTGAGTTTTTAAAATTATTTTTACATGTACAATACACTCCTGAAGTTTGGTGCGATCCTCCCGACTCACCCTGTATATCTTTACGTTCAACCAACTCGTTTGCGGTTTTTTAACTTCCAAACTTTGTTTTGTATTCCGCTAAGTCTTTGGCAGAATATGTCACTACTGAAATATGTGTCTTCTTGCGGTGCTTTACGTCTCTATAGTTCTTGACTCCTTGCAGATTTTCATGTTCCCATGAAACTGCGGATTTTTGTAGAAATCTGTGTTCTTACTGACTGGCAATCCTTGTATGACGTCGAGGCCTTTTCTAGCTTTATACTAGTGAGATGGGACCTTGATTTTATAGTACGCAACAGGGGTATGGTCTCTTTGTGTCATCAGTTAGTTAAATGTGTAAACAGATTTTCGTGCACGCCACGTACAAAAAAAATTAAATATTTTTAAAATATAATTTTATATACGAAGTATTATTTAAAATTTGACAAAAAGGGAAGCCCAAAGAAAACATTTCCAGAATCCTAAAGGTGTCAATCCCCGACCCATTATCCTTTTATGCTATGCTGTAAAATCAATTCCTCAAAACTTTCGAAAGCCTTTACTATGAAATTTAAATTAGCCCTTAAGACGGTAATCGTATGAAGTAAGTGATTTTTATTTAATAAAAGCTTAAGACACAAAGTTAGGACTGAAACTCTTAAATTATACAATAAGTGATTAATGCATTATTCATTTTATAAAGCAAACTAAATCTGCAAACCAAAAACACATTTTATTTTTCTAAATTTCATTATACAACTTGCCTACATAGATAATCCTAAATCTAATGAATTATCTAAAAGATGTATTTTGTAGGACAAAATGATAAGCTTTTGATGTAAAGGTGCAGCCAGCATCGTGAGTAGAAGAGAAGAGTGCCGTAGCAACCCCAAACCAAAGATATTTTTAATTTATTCAGGGTTTACCCTCCTTACACCACCGATATTCCGCATCGGCAATGATTCATTGATGACTTAATTTACTCGTTGTCATAGTAACAATAGCCTCTCTCAATCTTTCTTATTGATAGGTGCACAATTTCTGTCTTTCTCTCTTCGTTGAGGACATCCTCAGATGAATATTCACAAGTTATTAAATCTGAACACGCTCTTATGCTCTATAGACAGTTTTAATGTGGTTTTTGTTTTGACAACGCACATCCTTCTCTCTCACACTAGTATCTTCTTTACTTTCATGAAAATTACGTGTGTGCTGCACGAACGAACCGATAAGAACGTATTAAAATTTCAATGACAGTTTTACAAACTATAAAAAATGTTCCCGATGTTAAGATCGACGTAATTTGAAGAATTACGATACTGCATACCAATTACATGGTTACTTGAATACTTCAAGCTTGGATAGGACATAAAAATGCACCCTCTTTTTAAGAGAAAAGTTTAAAAACGATTAGAGACCCACTTATTGCTTCCCCGTTAATCGAAAAGTATCAGATGGAAATTGATATTAGAATTTTTATGGTGAATTAAAAATGCCGACAGCAAACCCCGCCGCTTCAACGCGTTCGAATTTATCCGATAAAGAAATCAGCAGATACAATCTACGCTAATTTTCTTTTTTTAAGTGTTATAAGCGCATGCAATAAATTAACATTTAAAGCAAAATCAATAATACCGGACCAATGGCTGGCATATAATCTGATGGTTCTACCGATAACTGTCTGATATCTTGTCAAATACGAAAACGAAGTCTTTGACGAATTGGTAGCTTGCATGACTTCGGAAAAAGGAAAACCTTTAGGAGCGATTTTCCGTCATTAATAAGGAGAAATGGGCTAAAATGAACCTAACTATCAGACACGCACGATACTAATTAAGAAAAATCATTAATTCAGCCTATAAATATGGTATAATTATATTTTACAGATTTTGGTAAATTGCAGCAATGTATTTAGGGATTTCTACCCACGATATTATATTCGTAGAATTTACATATAATTGACATTCATGGAAATATATTCGTTCGTAGCGGTAAAAGAAGGAATCAAAATAATTAGTAATTCCAGTTTGAAAAGCCAATGCAAACGATCTCTTCATACTAACTAATTGATGGTAATTCTACAGAAATTATTAAAATAAAATATTGCTGCCTTTCACATAGCACTGAAATAAATGTACGTATAATACATAAATAGTGTTATCATATTAAAACTGAAATCATACTTTCGTTTTTTTGTTTTTGTAGTAAAAACCCTAAACTCTGTCAATTAAACTGCATATAGCAGTATATCTTGCAACAAGTATACAGAGTGAACACCAAACTGTTCCTTCGGAGTTTAGTATCTTCAAGGTAGAATATTTAGTATGTCATTCACTGTATATTACGGTGACAATATTTTTCGGACTTTTTTTTAAAGCTCACACAAAAAAATGAGAATTTAATGCATTTGAAGAGTTCTATCCAAGTACAACTCGTTTAAAAATTTTTTGAGAGGTCGCTCAAGAATTTTAAAAGTTCCAAAAACAAAAGAAATCAATTTTTTTTTTTAGTTCTTTAGTTTCTCACTAATTCAATCTTGTCTAAGTAGGTTGTAAAGAAACATACTAAAATTTGAAGTCAAAATATTAATATTTAGAGGTCGCTAAATAATTTTAAAAATAAATTTCTGTAAACTTTTAATGGTTTTGGTCTCAAAAATTTTTAAAGGAGTTGATACTTGGACAGAACTTTTCAAATGCATCAAATTCACATTTTTTTGTGGGAACTTTAAAAGAAAAAAAAAGTCGAAAAAATATTGCCACCCTACCGTATATGAATCGTATGTGATGCATGGGACGCACTAAGCTAGACGTCCAATAAGCATATATGATGCAAAACACTTAACTGGCAAAATAGTTATATATTTTGTGGACGTGTTTTTTTAAGGCCACTAGATTAAACTAAAGTGGTAAAGGTACCAAGACAAAAAAGTTATGGGACGTCTGAAGATACATATCAAAAACCGCTGGGACAGTGAAAGTCTTAAAGGCAAGAATTATGTTAAATAATAAATCTGACAACCATATCGATTCATGGTATCCTGATAAATTGAAAATTCTTGTTCTGTAAATAATGGCAATTTACGCAGTTTGAATTACATTATTGATTTTTCAATCTCTTAAGCTGTCTTTACGTTGGACTAATGTTTTCCTTGTTCTTATTTTCAATTTTTGCAGCGAACAAATGCTTGAACAAGATTTTGGATTCTGGGCGAATGCAGTGATAATTACAATGATGCTACTACAAGATACGCTGAATCTTTTTACCACGGATGACATCAAATCATATGGTAATAAAATCTGCAAATCATAGACTAGACTAGCTTACGCAGCATTTTAAGAACAAAAGAAGATAGGCGACACCCATATCAAAATGACGTTCATACGTCATAGTATTTTAATTCACATAACAAGTGTGTTTTGTAATATTAATGGAAATATTGATTTAGTTCGAGTTTGTTTTTGCATATTGTTTATTAACATATGTGAGAACTGACAATTTACAGTAAATTCAAGGTGAATTTGTTAAAATGCTCCCATCCGGTAGCCTTTTCATGAAGATTTTCTTCATAAAAATGGGGTTTGGCTATAATAATTTTAAAATGCATAAGTAATTCTTAAAATATCTTTGATCTAGTAGTTTCATAGCAAAAGCTATGCTGAATATCATCCTACTTACTTGCTACTCTAATGTTAAAAATCATCACATTGTTGCCAATTTTAATACTTTTTCTTGCTGTCGTGTGAAGAATTGAAACACTTTAGGAAGCCAGTTTTAGCAATTTTGGGTTGTGTATGAACGTTAGATTAAGGATACCTGAAGCTTTTATGCATTTCTAGAGCACCCTGTATTTGAGAAAATTTTGAGAAGGAAAATAGGCTCACGGTAAGAAACAAG
>VTPC01002813.1:0-21432 GCA_011009095.1 Ignelater luminosus | reverse complement strand
TAAAAGCTGAAGAGTAGCATGACAGGTAATTGTGTAGCAGAAACCAAAAAGAATTTTGTATGTAGAAGAAAGAATAAGAAGACGACAAAATTAAAACTGATAATTAAAAACATTTATGGTAGTCGGATTACCTTAAATTTGACATCTCAGGACTTTTTCATGTAAGAGAAAAATTAGTCAGGCAAACCTAAACTACACAATTACTAAACGAGCGAGAATCATTGCTTCTAACCACAGAACTTTAATTAATTGCTAGAGAATTAAAGATTAATATGCGATTACATCGTCGTGTTTCAAGATCCAATTCGAATTAACCCAATGAGATTATCTTTTTTTCATGCCTTTACAAATAAATCTTGAAGAACATTAATATAGCTATTTCCATCAACAGTCTTGCTCTCTAGCACCTACTGAGTTAGATAAGCTTTTGCCAAATATTCAAACCCAAAACTGACTGAAATAAAAACTGTAAGTAATGTCTGCGATGACTTTTGTTCGTTTTTATTGGTGCCTTGACACTGAGTTGGACTTAGGGGAGCCATTACGACCTAAATGATAAAATTTCAAAAAACCAACAAAAATCATTTTAACATTACAGATTTAAGTTCAGCCATAAAGCCTTGAAATCGGTCAAGGAGGTTTTGGGTAATTACAAAACCATTTTGCAATAACAAACTGTTTATGAAATTATAATTCCTCTCCCAAGTAGAACATTGTCCTCAAACTCTGTGTTGTTGACTACTCTAACAGAGGTTGCGAGTTTTCAAACACTATCCAAGTATGAGAGCTTTCGCTTTTAAGTTAAAAGATTATTTAATTATAAAATTACATTACATGTCGCTAATAACAAAGGTATAATCGTTTAAGAAAATTGAGTCGGGTTAACTTGATCAGTCAAAACAGCCATGACAACAATTGTTGAAACAATCGTGTCTACAGTAATTAAAAGTGATCAGGTTAACTCATATATTTGTTCTATTTAGAAATTCCGGTTTCATGAAAGCCCAACGTATACTAGCAAAATGGTGCATAATGATTTTTTTCGTCGATCTTATTAGAAAGTAACTTTTCGAGTCGCATTTTGTGACCAAAAGATGGCGATCTTATCCGAGTGGGAGACAAAGTGATTTCATTACCCTAAGGGAAGTAAAGTAATTTTTTCTCCTTGTTGTTCAATTTTTATTTGTCTAACTTAATGGAGCAGAAGATACTAGAAGGTATTTTTGCTCCATAGTTAAATTCATCTCAGGCTAGATGTTAAGATAGCCAAATTGCAATTTGCTATATGCTTTAAGAGTTTAACGTTACTGTTAGATAATATCTAAACAACAAGTTAGTGCAATAGTATGATACTTCTAGGTTAAGAAAAAACAATATATCGCATGTTTGAAGAAAAACTCATTTGCAGCAGACAAGAGTGAGGTTTGTCAAAGTTTATAGATACAGTTTGACTCAAAAAACTACTCTAACGGATTTATTGAAACTATTCATTCATATATTTTCTCAATAAAATGATAATGTAAATAATAAAAAATAATTCATCCACAATTAGGACTTTCTCACCGTTCGGAAGCAACCCCTAACGTAACCACTGTCTGCTTTTGCATGAATATCATCTTATTGAACTTATTGCTTGATTTGCTCAATTACCATATTTGAATGACAAATTTTTGAAAAAACACTAACGACTAAAGTAACATGACATTGAATGAGTTTGTTTCTTTTTGAAACACACCATACAAAATCTGCAGCTGATTAGCAATCAATATTTCAAACAACTTTGTTGAGCAGCTGTTATTAATTAAAATGGAAAACGAAGATTTTTGTTTTCTTTTGTTATACGTACCGAAACAATTATCATTTTTTTTAATATACTGACGTAAACATATTAATTAAGTCGACAGCTATGCGAAACACAAAAATAAAAATTGCTAATTTCATTAAAAGAGGAAAGACAATATTTAGTTAAAAAAGAGACTTAGTATTAATATAAATAATATTAATAATAAATTAATATTAACACTGATAACGTTCGTGAGATCGTCGAAGAGCAATGGTCGGAACGATCTAATTATTAAATATCAAACAAACCATGTCGAATGTTCGTGCTCACCGATATTTAGAAGTTCTAAATCGACTGAATAAAATAGTTAGTGTCAGTTAGCAGTCGTAAATTAGCTATAATTGGGGATGAACTTTGATAAATATTGCTACAATACAATTTCCAGTTTAATTGCTTTGCTAAAATTATGTGGATATATACCAAAACACCGAGCATTCCTCTACTCAAGAACGCCATAGTTATCTCATCAAAGAGCTACTTCCTGCATTACTCGAGAATTAAAGTCGGAACTTTCTAGTAATAAGAAATTTAAAAATGTTGTGAATTAGAGAAAAAAGTTATCAGGTTCTTAATGGCATCGAGTTTAACGCTCTTTTATCGAAAATCGGCATCAGAATAAATTACTTAATTGAGCATGTGTTCAGAAAATTGCATTGGTCTAAATTTCTCTGAACTCCAATTAAGAATTTTTAAATGTTTTTGATTATTTTTGTGCGTTAATAAACCACACAGTGCAATGAGCGGTGACATCAAAGCCTCGAGATTACTTTAAGTGCAATCCATTCATCTCTGTCTGACATATACGTTTGTAATTATGCACGTACAAAAAATTCATCTCATATTCAACATTATAGACAGAGAATCATCAATAGGCCTTTGCTCATTTTTGCACTTCTTCTGTCTTATACATACATAATGAAAGCCTTTTAACACACGGATAGCATAATATAAATGTTCAACATGCAAGCAACAGAGACGGCGTTTGGAATTTTCTGTACGGTCAACGGGAACCTTGTTAACTTCACTAATAATCGTTGTTTCAAGAAAGCAATCTCAATAATCCGGTGTGTAGTATAAATCCTGATAACCAATTAATTACATAATCTGCTCCTATATCAACCCTTTAGATCCTAATACACCGAAGTAGAACCTCTTACACGCTATATATCAGTAACAGGACATGCCGGCCGGTAATACCAGGATATCCAGGAGGTCCTGCAGGATTAGTGTCTTATTGGATCCTGTAGGGTCACTCGTTCGGATCCCGACTAGGCAAAATAATCCTGTACTTGATAAAGGCGCGCGAACGATCCCTGCTGCTCAATGTCCCAGTTGCTTATAAGCTGAACAGGTTTAACTCCTGAGACAAGGTTATCAAATTATAACGATCGAGTGCAATCTAGATTTTTGTATTTTTATTTAGGAACAAATACGAACTGCAATGTTACAAAAACAAAAGTTAATTATAAATATCGCAGCGGATTTGTAATACTAACTGTAATTAGTGAAGTTAAGTACTTTGTCGAATAAAAACCAATGCAAAAACAAGGAACGCCGATGATACATTAGTATAAGTACAAGATCGTTCAGCAAACAACTACTTGATCAGACAGCTGTAAAAAAGTAGAAACAAGTTTAACATTGCCAAATAAAATTTTTGCACTAAAGAAGTTGTATGTAGTTTTATTATTTTCAGACTTTATCGTGTGCAAATCAATTATATTTTTTACTATATGCTATAACTTTTTTTTTTACAAATTATTACAAATCAATGTCAGCTTATTTAACGCAGAAAGTTAAAAAAATGAAGTCAACAAGACATTACTTGAAGTAAGAGTCCTATATGCTAATCTGGATTGTACTTTATGCTTTGTACTCATCTTCTAATTTTTATAAAGTGTACACCTACACATACACTGGAATTTTTACCCTTGTCACAATTTTTCTTCTCTTTAGTCTTTAGCTAAACAACAGAAATAAAAAACGAAACAAAAAAGGTATGTTTATTAATTTATTAATTGACAGCATGAACATCGAGACGGCAGCGCTTTTACGTATTCTAGTTGCTTTCAGGATTGTCAAGTTTGTTTCTGGTTTAATCTAAGCCATTATGTAAAGTTACTAGGTAATGACGCCACTCCAGAAGGGTAAAAATTTAACTTTAGTAGCTGACAAGTGACAACATATAATTTTACAATTTTTTAATTGCTTGAACACAAAATATGAATCTATAACTGCATGTGTCCCACTCTTGTCTTTTAAATCGTCGCCTTTTTTACTTTTATTTTACTGGAATGATAGGCTTTTGTCGTAGGTTAAGGTAGTACAGTAGTAGCAGTTCAATCAAGCTTATATTTATCAAATTCTAATTATTATTAGTAATTTTCATAAAACACACTTTTTTTTTGTATTTTAAACAACATAAAATCAAGACAGTACACAGTGGGCCAGAAATCTCGAAACACGCTGGTAAATCGAATATTGGAAATTAGTTAACAAACTAGTTTTCATAATAATTGAAATGGCGTTTATATTCGAAACAAAACAGAAATTGAAAGGAACAAAACTTATTTTATACTGGGCGTTTAATTTACTAGGTGCATAATGTATTTATTTCAGAAAAATAAAAATGATTATTGTTTGATACGTAATACAACAAAAAGATATTTGTTAAGCATCAGGATCAAAAAACGATATCGAAGTAAATATACAGGTGTAACCAAGAGGATATCTTGGTTATGTGAAAAAATACGAAAAACATGCATACCACAAGAAATGATTAAGACAAACTCAACTGCCACATTCCATTACTTGCTCATTTACTTGATGTTCGGTTTTGTCGAGAATGGCACCGACTATTTAATTTTAAATTGAACACCCTGTACACTTTGATTGATAATTACATTTTACAGACTGCTGATTTCAAAAAGGTAAATTCTGTTGATCTAAACCCACCAATTAAGTTATTCAATTGTGTAATGTATAATTTCATCGAACTTTTTGATCCTTCCTGGTACAATTAAACAGAACTAGAATGCTTTCAGGTTTACAGACATAAACTTTAGTTTTTAGTGTTTAAGACTAAGATTAAGAAGATTTTACCTAACTTAGCGCACTCATTATACAGAGTGCTCAAAAATGCAAGTCGTGGTTTTTTCAATTCTTTGTAGGAAAATACCCTGTAGGTATCTTTTATCATAATTTTAAAGAACATAGAATCAGCTTTCATTTGATACGTATCTTAGACCACAGTTCCTTTGCTATAAAGAGCAAAAGATTCATAGAATTTATTCATTATTTTAGTTTCAACAAAATATTAATATCTAGTGATTTGCTTGACAAACTTTTTTTTACAGACATCAAAACTTGATTGATATTTATAAAAAATTATTATATTTATGAGGAAATTAGATTTTCTTTAATTGCAATGATATCACATTTGCTTTTCACTATTAATTGTGCACGAGAATAATGCAATACACTATCTTAGAATATTTACAATACCTCTAGAAGCTGCCAATGGCTGCAGAATTTTTTTTTACCGCATAATTAGCAAGATTCCATCTTTCTGACTGTTAACAAATAAGAGGGGTATTATGTGGCTAATCGTTTAAAAGTCAACTTGAATACACAGCAGATAATATTTATTTAGAATAAGTACAGGTCAAACTAAACGGCCATTTTGTTATAAAATGAACAATACTTCCTAAAGTTTCTAAATGCATTCAGAAAGTACAGATTTCAAGA
Organism: Ignelater luminosus; assembly: GCA_011009095.1. Taxonomy (NCBI): domain Eukaryota; kingdom Metazoa; phylum Arthropoda; class Insecta; order Coleoptera; family Elateridae; genus Ignelater; species Ignelater luminosus. Next base: position 15,842 of record VTPC01002813.1, on the reverse strand, counting down.
TATATGTATTTCTCAATTATTGTTAAGATATTCCTCTGTTTTAGCACTACATAACAAACACGTGATTTTAAGTAACAAGTACATCGAAAACTAGTCGAATTTTCATAGTCACAAAACACTATGTTTGAGGATTAGTAGTCACTGGATGCTTCAAGCTAATTAGGAAAAATTACTGTTACAAGAAAATTCAGATATTTCTGTATTAGTAGCTTACATAAACCCTTTGAACGTTGTCTATACTAATTTTTCTAAACAATTCGACGAAGTTGACTATTACGTTTCATTGATAAAACGCTTAGGATTCACTACCAACTTCTGCGTTTCTTTAAGTTTTATCTTTATGAAAGGAATATAAAAGTTTGTGGAATATCTAGGATACTGATCTTGTAGCTACATCAAGGGTACCACAAGATTTAGATTTAGGACCGTTATTGTTTATATTATTTATTTATAAATGATATTACAGATGTTGTGGTTTATTCAGACGGTTTACTGTACGCGGATGACTTTAAAAATTTTAAAGAAGTCAGAACGGTTGTACATTGCTAAGAGCTACAGTCAGATTTGGACACTGTGTATGAACGGGTCCAAGAAAATAGACTGCAATTTAATATAGATAAATGTTTTGTTCTAACTTTGTCAAGAAGCACCACCACATTTTGGGAGACAAGTGATGGTGTTTCTTAATGAAAATCTTTCAGAAAGGTGGATAAGACGAGGTGGTCCTATACATTGGCCGGATCTGTCACCCGATTTTTTTCTGTGGGGTTGCCTCAAACCTCGTGTGTATAGTAATGGTAAACCAGATACACGCGAAGATTTGAGCAACCGAATAATCGAAGCCACTAATTCTCTTAAAAATGAATTAGCAACATTCCATGGCTAGAAGAGTAGCTGTATGTTTGGAAAAGAGCGGTTTTCATTTTAAACAGTTGCTGTAATTTTGTCTTAATTAGCTATTCACTGATGAATACATTTTCTTTTCTTATCAATTTTTTTAAATTTCTTGCGATATCTGCAAAACGAAGAGGAATTCATCTATGGCTCATAACATTTTTTGATCGTAATGACCCCTGGAATATATGGTATAAGTTTGTCGGTCAAGTCGCGGGACATCCCTATTCTAAAACTGATATTTTTAAAACCAAGAAATTTGACAGAATGTAAGATTTGGAAATTAAGACAAGTAGAGCAATAAATGATAAAAGTACACATTTTTGGTAAAACTAATTAACAGTGACAAAAGAAATCAATGCCAAAATAGTGAAATTTATTGGAAGAAGCAAGTCGAGAAATAGAACACATAATTTTTCCAAATAATCATTTAGGTGGTTACAATTTTACACAGGAACTCTCCTTGTAGTCCTGATGGTATCATTTTTTATATCTACATAAATTTTTCCGCAAACAGGGTACATAATCAGTCGGTAAGAAAGATTTCATTTTCTTACGACGCCAGCATGATTTTTGTTAAGCGTTTGGTAGAGTCTTAATTTCTTTTTAAAATGTGACAAATGTGGTGATCTAGATGGTTGCGGAATTACCGGGTCACCGGTTACCGACAGGTGAATTTTCTACAAGAGTGTTTACGAAATCTATCTCTTGCTGTAAATAATTATTTGACTCTGTGTGATTTGTTACTGTTGCTGGTACAAGATCTTCGTTTGTGAATAGAGCCAGATTTAATGGTCAAATTCCACACATCTCTAAAGATTCTACTGCTGTCAACAAAAGCTACTTTCGAGCATGCTTTTCCAAATAAACAAACTGTTTGGTATGGTGCGGTTGATGGACAAGAATGAGGAGTTTTATTTGTCAATTTGGGCTTTTGTAGAAACAGTACTGCTGGAACATAATTTCCTGTAATCCCTATACAACGGGCAACGGTTATTAATTGTTCCTATTCAGAGTGTGGCGTTGCAAAAGGAGTAAATTTGCCCCTTTTCTTCAACTTTTCTGACTGTATTGAATCTGCGTTTTAACTTCTTGATTCAATGTACTCAAAGAAGGCTTTATCTAGATCTTTGCAATAGTGGACTACCAGCTCGACTTTAATTGCTTCCGTAAAGACAGCTTTAAATCGCCTAAGTGATGTTGGTACGGTTTCAATCGCTTCCTTAACGTTGCTTTGTGAATGTTAATTGTATCTGCAATAATGATCTTTTGCTTAGTTTTTATTCTATTTTTTATCTTATTTTTTGCGTTATTTCATCTTTGAATATTAACCTTAAGGTTTCGTTATTAAAAAATGGTTTGGATAGGACTACAATGAGTACTAAAGATATAAATAACAATACCGGGTGACTATAAAAAAATGCTTCCTGTTTGAAGAATAGATATCTTTACCTACTAGTGCTAAAGGTACGATATGTGAAAGAAATTTTATATTTTTCTAATCAAAAGATCAGAAAACGTTCCTTTTGTGGTAAACTGCTTTTGATATACTATAATATACAAATTACAAACCATTTGGCAAAACATTAAGGAGGAAGGAAGGAACATTTGGCATGACACCCCTTACCTGTGAGTGTAATATTGGGACTTGTTTGATTCTTAAAGTCATTGACTCTAAGATTTGAGTAACGTTGTCCTCTAATGCAGGAATCATTTCTTGTTTGAGTGAATATTAGATCAAATTATATGATTACCTCACATGAATCATATAGAGGTATCGCGTTAAATCCATATCGCACCTACGGGATCCGTTGATAAACAGTCTCCCGTCGGCAGAGCCTCGCTAACCAAAAGTTTATAATCCTTAAAATGCAATTATCTCCAGCTTCTATAGCAAAGGTGTTTTTATACCCTTAAAATAAAAATCCAGAGCCCCTAGTCTCGAGCTGCTATTTTCGGAACTCAAGACAATACATTGCTAAAGTTTTTGACCAAATTTTGTCCCAAAAATTCTCGTCAAAAATTCTAGTGTATAGATGAATAGTGAAACACACTATAGTTCAATCCCATGCTTTGTTTATCTAGTATTTTTTGTAATTCTAAAGAACCTACAGTAGAATTCCATTTTGCTTTGTAACATTTGCACAGTTAAAGTAACGAAGGTCCAAAAAGTAGAATCTTTGCTAAATTAAAATAAATTAAAGTCTACCTAAATTTTTAAAGCAATTAGACGGCAAAACTATAATTTTTTTCACACATTTTCCGTTTAGAAGATTACACTCGGCATGTGAAGGGAAATAACCCCTCGGTAAATAAATTAAAGTTGATACAAAAAAAATCAAATCGTAATGGTAATCGTACGTACACAAATTACGTCGCAATTTACTGAGATTTTTATTAATGAACCAATAACATTCCCATTTCATATTTTCGTAATTATCCGTGACCGAAGTAATGATGACACTGTCACGAAAGACCATTTCTACCGCCCTCGACGTTAGGAATTTCTAAAATTATACCCTAAGATATATAAGTGCAGTGTTTCATTACTTTAGTCACACTATACTCAAAACGCACAAACTTTTTATGGCATTTTCTTTTCAGATTTACCACGCAATCATTTTGATTTTATACAAGATTTATATGTTTGTTTGTGGTGGTGAATTAAGTTAATAGATAGATATATTCTTTGAAATTCTAAAAATATTTTCGTGAAGTTTTAGCTTTTTTTAATTGGCGTTCTTAATGTTAGTTTTCAAGAGAATCGTATATTAGTTCTGTCAAAAAGCTCGTGTCGTTTTTGATTATGCAGAACGAATGAATGCAAATTAAATTAGGAAATTATATATAATATTCTCAGAAAATAGAGAAAGTTTTTAACTTGCAGTAGTCTCGAAACTATTTGTTTTCAAGGCATTTTATAACCATGTAGTACTTGGTTTTGGATACATGGGGAATAATAATTTATAGATTAATTTTATAGACCACTACTTAAGATAATAAATGTTTCGAAAGTAATTACTATTGCTAAATATTACTTTGATGACACTGTCCCATCACAACATCGTCGTCGTGATTCCAAAATTCTTACATTCTAAGCAACAAATTTTGTTGTGAACTTTGTTTATTATGCGTATGGTTTTACTTAGTCGCTAAGCTCAACTGATTTGCCAGTTTGCTTCTATCTTTCTTAGAAACTGGTGCAAATCGCTTGCAATATGATTTTTGCAGCATACTTCTCTTACCAATTCTTTTAACTCGTTTTCATGCAAACGTTTAGAGAGTCTGGTGATGGTAAATTTTACCACTCATACCAATAACGATTGTTGGTAAATAGATGTCATAGAAAGTTTTAGGTCCCTGTTTCTTATTTTTACTTTCCTAATGGTACAACAGAATAAGAAATTGTTTAATTTCCAGACGATAAGTTGGCTCTTGCAAGACAAGAAATTATGTACTTGACATTAGTTAAATTAGGAGCTCCTAGAACCGTACAAAAACTTCTTCCAGTACTTTTATTGTCTGGGCATTACATAAATATCTATAAGGAAGATTATTTCTTGTTAATGTCCCAAAATAGTCTGTGATATAATAAAAAGGTGGTGATGAGTGTAAAACACTTTATTTTAATGTTCCAGGTTTTACAAAAAGAATAAATAAATTTTCTTAGCAAACTGTAATGTGCCAAACTTTTAATATCAACAACATAACAACGACCAGTTACCCATGTTGCATACCTGCCAACTATACAATAAATATTTTATTGCATTCTAGCACTCTCCATCAATAAAGTATTTATTACAAACTAAACAATCTAATGCAATCTTAACATTAATTTAAACTTCTTATATTTCTTTCTATCTTCAAACCAAAAAATACTTTTAATTCTTCCATATCTTGCATTTCAAATTAATTCATTAGTTTGGATATTACTTCTTGAATTTCTTGTAGGTTTTTACTTCCTAAGATTAAATTATCCAGTAAAGTAATAAATACATTGTAGTGTCCCACCGCCTTTCAACACTTCTTAAAAACCAGAAATTCTAAGAACATTTACTTTTAGGAATGTGATGTTACGCTCTAGACCTTGCGGAAAAAAGGTTTTGCCGTTTGCCAGTTAATCCATTTTAAACGTACTTTATTATTTCTTTATAAATACTTGTAATTTTTGCTCTTGTCTAATTCCTCTTAAACGACCTACCACAATATTTCCTTGAATATTTTTAGGATACTTACGCATTATCTGCTTCTACGGAAAACGCCTGGGAATTACAAACCTCACCTTTTATAATGTACAGGTACAGATTACATAAAAAACTTGTCAACATTTTACAGACTTTTTTAGTGTTTGAATCTCAGCCAAACGTCAACTCTTATCAGTTGATCAGTTCTCCACGGTTCCACAACAGTTGTAACAACTTCTTAACCTGTTTATAAAATGCTAATAAATAATGTTAAATACTTATTTTATACTTTTATTTATTATTATAAACAACGGTACTAATATTAACGTATCACCTTAACCACGGCTCATGACAGTGATATAACATACGTCACATTCGAACTTCTTCAAGATTAAGGAAGTATTACATTTCTTTACATATAAATTGTAATCAGTTTTACATTGTTTAAAGTCCATGCTCTTAATAAATTCACTAAATGCTTTGTTCCATTCTTTAGGACTTTGTCTCAAGCCACACAGACTTTTATTCAACTTACAGACCAAATTTCCAGTTTATACGAAGCTTTTTGGTTGTTCCATGTAAATCGTTTTGCTCAAAATTCCATTTAAAATGCTATTTTTACATCCAGTTTTAGATAATTTGTTACAGCTAATAAGTTTCGAATTGTTGTTAGGCATGTCACTTGTCCATAAAATTTCTTCAAATCAATACCGTTTTGCTGAAAACCTTTTGCTACCAATCTGGGCCTAATAATGAGTATCCCTATTACATCTAACTTAATCCTATAAACCCATTTACAGTAAATTGCCTTTTACATTCAGGTAAAGGAATTAGGTCCTATGTTCTATTTTTTGACTAATGCCTACATTTCATTTTCCATGGAATGACGTTCCTATTGCGTTCTTTCTGGATGTGTGACGATTGCTTCAATTTTTTCTGGTTCCTGGTTCATTTCTAAGCATGATATGGTATATTCACTAAACCAAGTAGGTTTTCTTCGTTATCGAGTATTTCTGGCACATTTTGCCTTTCCTGATTCTTCATCAGTTGGAACATCCACTTCCTCTTCTTCTTCAAAATTTTCCTCTATGTGAATACTAATATTGAACATAAATTTGTTTTCTACAAATATTACATCTTTTTCATTAATTATTGTCCCTGTTTGTCAGTAACTATTTACAGCATACCCTTCCATAATCAGTTTCTGACATCTTGAATTAAGTTGTTTTCTCTTAATTCCAAGAGTATGCAAATAAGCAATACAATCAAAGACACGTAACTTTGATACATCAGGTTTTATTCTATACCATTACGCACGCGTTTTATTTTGAAGTATTGTTGTTGGGAATCTGTTTATTATGCAGACAGTTACACAAGTGATGGGTATCATCTAGATACAAAGTATCTAGATACGATAATTATATCTTGTATCTGAATCTAGATACAGTTATGAAAATAAATCTTATATCTATAACTAGATACATTTCAGCTGTATTTTTAGTAGCAGATGTATCGTTACTGAGATAATTAGAAGATTTTGCAGTTTTTTGAACAGTTTAACTTTTAAACCTGCTTTTGTCATCCCTTTCCAGGTAAAGATAATTTATGGCAATAAGTTTTGTAAATTCTCTTCATAAACGGATCTTAACAAAAATTTATTTTTTAATTTAGTTTGCCATTTAGAAATTTCTAGTTTCTTTGAAGTAAGCTATGTGCAGTGATGGCTATTATCTAGATACTTTGTATCTAGATAAGATAATTACGTCCTGTATCTGAATCTAGATATAATTATGAAAATTTATCTTGTATCTGTTACTAGATACAATAAGCATTTGTTTATCTATATCTGTGTCTAGATAAAATATTATTGTATCTTACCCATCACTGAGCTACACAAACTGCTTTACTTCCCAAAAGTTTAGGTACGTGACTTCCTAAACTCATAGTTCTTGCTTTATCCAGTATGGTTCTCTTTATTCGCTCTGAGACACTATTCTGTTAGGTGTGTATGGAACAGTATATTCAATATTAATTCCTTTTCTTTTTCTACAAAATTTTTTAAATTCATCAGATAGATATTCACCGCCATTATTACATCTGATTCGTAATATACCTTTTTTTTAAAGCGATTACTTACTTTGGTTTCATAATTTTGAAATTAAAATGAACATAATCGTCTGTAAAGGTAACAGAATACTTTTCACCATTCCAAGCTTCGGGTATGACTGGAACACATATATCTGTATGTATTAATTCAAGTGATTTATTTGTGTGAACTAGTATCTTTATGTGGTAACTTTGTCCCTTTCCGTAAATACATGTTTCACATTTTTCAGTATTCTTAATATTCAGCATTTTAATATTATTTACCATATTCAAATTGATTATTTTCTGTAATGATTCATTTCCAATTTGCCCATATTGTTTGTGCCAAACTTCTTTTTCATGCAATGAGAGGTTTGCATTTGCAGTTTTCATACACAAAGAAATTTCCAGTTCATATAAGCCACGTTGCCTTTTGGCAACTTCTACAATTGACCATAGTAGATAAACATAAATGTCTCTCTTGGAGAACTCCTTGCTGTAGTTCTTTGACACTATTGTATGTTTTGACATTTTTTACGTAGCCCCACACAAAAGAAAATCTATGGGTGACAAATCTGGCAAACGAGAGGGTCAACGTGTAGAACCTTTTACACCGATCCAGCGTGCTCTATATTTATCATTTAGATATTCCCTTACTGCGCGAAGATTATGAGATGATGGCTCATCTTGTTGCCAACTTATGCTATCTAATTCCGCAATTGAAACTACATCATCTATTTTATTGTCTATATATAGAGTCTATATCATTTCCTAAGTATCCTAGATATCGTGGTCTAGTTAAGTATCGTGGAAGACAATTAATGGATTACCCAATACCTCACACCAAACACTTAATCCAGGTTTTTTTTGCAACCTTGATTCCTTGCTATTGTGGGGATTCTCATATGCTCAGCGATAAAAATTATATCTGTTGTAGAAACCATTATTTGTAAACCCAGTTTTGTCACTCTACGGTATCTTAAAGTGAAACGAATGATCTGCCCTTCAATGGTTTATGAATCACTCGCAACACTCTAGTCTTCTCTCGCTATCACCTGCACGTAATTACTGAACAATTGTAGTGTTTGAAAGGATGATATTTGTACTTTTTTAAGATTCTGTGAACTGTGGTCTTCAGAAGGTCACAATCGCTTGTCAATTTACTTCGTTTCCTTTTTCATGAGAATCCCGCTGTTTTGAAAAAACATCCAGATTCCCTTAAACTACTTTCCAATTTGGATAAAAAATTTCTATGCGGCTGGCATCTTTCGGGATTCGTTAGTGGCCACTACAGTATCTTTCTAAGACTGAATATAGTTTATGAACATATCAGTTTTTTCTTTTTTGGAAAGGTTTGTTCTTTTTTAAAACTCAAATGCAAATTTCTTGACAGAGTTTCAAAAACGAGAACTTGACAGCAGTAACAGACACATAAAGAAACAGTTGAGGTACCATTTGTTTGATCGTGAAAAACCATAAACTTCTATTATTTGCAACACAAAGTTCGTTATTTATGTATAACCATTCTTTAATATAAAAGCAAATTTCTAAACAAGGGAAAATCTTGTAGTTTAATTTATCTTTTTTATAAAACTTGACGTGAAACTACTATTCTGATTTAGCATAGATACCACCCACCAAAACCGACTTTTACCTGGTACTTCTGTTTTATTTCATTTTTCTATTTTTTTTTGCGTTACACCTAGCAAGCTATGACTATGGATTTTTGTGTATTTGCTTTACTATTTGGATGAAGTACTTCCGACGCTTTTCTTTAAATGATGCTGTCTAATTAAAAAGCTTGTTAAATAAGTAGTTAGTCGTTATTGCTCTCTGTTAAAATGTCATGAAGGCATTGTTCTTTTGTTTTATTAATTGTTGCATATCAAATGCAATTTATTTAAAAAAAGGTCTACGTTAGTCGTATATTCAACCTCATGATAAGTCATGACGCATTACGCTGTTCTCGTGAAAAATAGAAAAAAAAAGAAAAACTATGTCAAACCTTATATTAACAAAAAGCATTAAAAACAAGCTATCCAATTATATGCAAATCAAGTAGGCGCTTCATTTAAGAAAACTCACGTTTACCCTCCTGCACTGTAGTAAAATAAAAGACGATTGCAAAAATATCTATTTTGTATTTCTGTAAATTTTGAAAAAACCTTTTTTGCTGTTTTTTTCTATCTTTGTTCCTTTCCGACATATTTCACTTTGAAGAAAATTGAATATTTTTATTTTCAGTGATTATTTACCAAGCTGTAGATTTATCCTGAAAAAAGAAAACCAGCAATAAATCGATCTCCAAATTGAGCAACGTTTTTCTATGCGCCACGAGTTTGGGACACACATACGAGGTCAAAGGTTCAAAAAATATCGCGAATTTAGTGTTTTTTCAAACATTATTTATTTATTCATGAATATCTATTTTGTCCCCTTCAAAGTAATCCCCATCAGATATTATACACTTGTGCCAACGTTTTTTCCAATCCTAGAAGCACTTCAAATAATCATTTTTTGTGATCTTGTTCAGCTCCTCCTTCGATGCCGTCTTTACCTCCTCAATCGTAGCGTAGCGTCGTCCTTTCATGGGCCTCTTCAGTTTCGGGAACAAGAAAAAGTCACAGGGGGCCAGGTCTGGAGAATACGGTGGCTGCGGCATCATTAGTGTGTTGTTTTTGGCCAAAAATTCGCGCACAAGCAACGATGTGTGAGCAGGGGCGTTATCATAGTGCAAAAGCCAATTTTTGTTCTTCCACAAATCCGGGCGCTTCTGGCGGGTTGCTTCGCGCAAATTGCGCATAACTTGCAGGTAATGTTCCTTATTGACCGTTCTACCCTGTGGCAAGAACGCATGATGCACCACGCCCCTGCAATCGAAGAAAACTGTAAGCAAAACCAAAAGCACGCTCTTCATCGTTCACATCTTCTCGGCCCTCTGAAAAGATTTTGTACCACCAATAAACGTTGCTTCGGTCCAAGGTAGCTTCACCATATGCCACAGTCAACATTCGGAATGCGTTAGCGCACTTAATTTTGTTTTTCACACAAAATTTGATACAGATTCTTTGATCCATTTTTTGGAATAGGCAAAAATCGAAGACGAGCCAAAACACGTCCAAGCAAAACAGCTGTCAAAAACTAATTAAACATTCAAAATGGCCGAACTTGTCGACATAAGTGAGGGACATGAGTACCAACATAACGCAACAAGAAATCGAAAATCGAATATACGTAACCCGCGGAAATTCAAAATTCGCGATACTTTTTGAACAGACCTCGTATGTCTATTGTTCTACAAACACGACTTTTTCTTGTACTCGATGAGGTAGGGTAAACTGCGGTCATAGCTTGAACTAGGTATATGGAAACTATTAAAGATAGGATGCCATTCAGAAATTCTCTGTAATTTCACTTTTAGATTGCAAAACTAAAATAAAAATAAATTTTAGAACAACACAACTATTATTTTTTCTATTGAATTAAGGTATTGAGTGTGATACACCAATATTTACTTCAATTCAAGTCGACTTTTAAAGGATTCATAAGTCTATCTTGTTAGCTTTAATAATTAGATAAAGGGAATTTTCTGTATAAGCAGCAATAATTGTTCACTTTAACAGCTGTTTTCTATTGACGAGAAAAGTTTGTAATAGTTCGAGTCACAAGCTCTAAAGTGACCTTGAAAGATTTTCCTGTGAGCAAGCTTTTCGAATTGTTATGGATATTATGAAAGAATTATCATCATCTCGAGACGTATCAGCTGATATGGAATTTTTTGTTACTACAGTAAAAAATTTCCGTTTATTTTATTTTTTCGGAGTTTAAGATCGGAAGAATAAAAAAGACCTGCATAGGAACGAAGCTTGAACCAAAAAAATGTGGGGAAGTGATTGGTTACTCGACGTACGTACGTTTACTGATAGAAGTGTAGGTGTATACTTAACAAGTATCAACTAGTCATAGAATTAATAAAGGACGTAATTTACTGGGCCACACTAAGCAATAATTACAATTCTGTCTATTCTTATTGCCAATGAATAACCTGTTAACATAAAAAAGTCTGTGTAGTTGCCACCAAAAAAAGTTTCTCCTTAGTTATAAAGGAAAACATTTGACTGACACTTGCCACTTGATAAACATATCCAACTATATTCTTCTGTTAAATTGAATTATTTCTGTTTGATACTTAATAATAAAAGTTCCACTTTGAGGAATATTCAATAACAATGCGTAATTATGTGTTTTTTACTTTGTTCCAAAAATATAACACAAAAATGTATTTTGCTGATTAAAAAAAGGTAAGTAGACTTAAACACTTAAATGTAGGTTACGTATAGTAGTAAATTTTAGACAGTGATGAATGCTTTAACTGAAACAAAGAAAGAAAGAAAAAAATAATCAAAGATTCATATGATTTTACTAGCACATAACAATTACCAGTGCTTGTATTTTAGATTTTTGACATATTCGTGAGTAAAAGCATGACCTAATCGATCAAAGTCAGCGACTGTAGACAGCAAATGATAGATTAAAGTAATTAAATAAGTGACCAATCATATCCCCGCCTTTATTCTCTGATAGCCACACCGTTGCCATCAGTCACCTCACGTAAGAACTACTTACAACTATTTGGTACAATCTAAAGGCGTTGAAGTTCTTAAGTAAAATTGCGTGCCGTATTTGTCCCGTGGCATAAACAGGATAACGAGTAACAAGCACACACATACACATACACACACACCATAACACCCTTTTACCATACGCTTTTACGAATTTAATGCAGATTTTGCCACACTTAGGGTGTGAGAAAATCGAAGTTGTCAACGTCTTTAAAACACCTGATAATATTTTAAAGAGTTTTTTATGTTAAAATTTTTTGGTTTTTAAATGCGTCACGTGAAATGCACGAGTTCTGATATAAAATCGTGCTCACTCATTAATTATTCGAGATCAAGGGACTATATAAGCGATGATGTCACAATAAAGAGATGGGAATGGGCCGCCATGTTGTGCCTTCATCAATAATAATCAGATCTATTGATGATTATACAGCCGCGTCACCTTGGAAACTGACAACAATTAGTATAAATTAGAGGAAGGTGGGTGATTAGTGAAAGGATGGGGAGAAAACTTCGATCGGGGATAGAAAGGGTGAGCTTATTAATATATATTGGCCCTTTTGTTACTCACTTCTACATTATTGATGAGGAAGTTGTTTGCTTGTCTATCGTGCATTAACGCGAAGGTATTGTTTGATATATGTATATGGTATCTAACAATTTGGGAATTATTTATGTCTGTCTGTTTCATTGTAAAGAAATTGTTTTGATTTTATTTGTTAAAATATTTCTTTGGAAATAACTTTTTTAAGGTATTTTGTTTAATTATGTCTAACAATAATAATAATAATGTGTAATTTTTCTTAATATAATATTGAAAATTTACCAAAAAGTTTTTGACTTAAATCAAAACTAAACAAACTTACTACTTAAGGTGGGATTATCATGTTTTTCTTGAAATCTTGTCTATGTAAAGCATAATACAACAAGAGAGTTTCTAAAGTTCTACACAAAATTCTGCATAAATAATGTTGCGGTAACACATTCCTTTAATAAAAGATTTAATGAAACACACAAAATATAATTTTGCATTAATTATAAATTTTGCATAAAGTAAATCAGATTTCGTATATTTGATTGATCGTTTTCCTACCGGACAGAAAACTAAAAGGTTTATCAATTATCAACCTACCCGACGAGAAATAACAGCCTTTTGTAAAACACTCGTTCTGCAAGTTATATAAATAAAATTTAGGCATGCAAGATGAGCACATACGTACTGATTAGTTTCAGAGTGTAAAGATGCATTAAGTACCCATTACGACAATTAATTATGCGAAAGTTCTCTGATATCATTTTTGGTTCTTCAAGCAACAGTCCCAACTTCAAAAATGAAACAATAAAATTCTATCCTTGCTCTTTTGTCAAATGTTTATCTTATCATACTGTCGTTCCTGAGAATACAGCAATCTTGTATAAAGAACAATTATCATTCACAACTAAACTGGTTGCCACTATTCTTGTAACTTCTAAATACTCTTATGTAAACCTCGAAATAAGAGATATAACAATTAATGACACCTTCAAATTCTGCAATTACCTGAAGATGTGTAGCCCCAAAAATAGTATAGTAACAATGTCTTCTTTAATAAACTGCAGTTGTTTACGTCTAACTTTTGCTTTTATTCACAATCATAAATATAACTGTACAAAAGCAGAGCTCGTAAGGGCCAAAAAACTGGAAGCCTATCAGGAGAAGCATTTTATAAACATAGAGGATCCGCTATAGATCTGAAAGTTTCAGAGTATAGATGTAGTAAGAAAACACACTACTCTTACTTATGTGTATGCTTGTGCTTCTGGTATCAATTTTAATCATATTCGATTAACTGACTTCAAAGTAAAGATTCATATACAGAGTCAAAAACAGGCATTTGTTTAATAATAGCCTTCTGTTGCCTTTTTTTGCTTTAAGACTGTCATTTCATTACATTCTCTGATCGAAATCAAAATCAGTAGTAGTATAATAGAACTGGGCATTATAGATAGTAGATACAGACAGTAACAAAGCATTCAACATGAACTATGATTTTAAAGATTTCGGAATTCATAGCCAGAGAAAAGCAAATACTAACTGACTTATCTATAACTAGTGCTGATGTTACTATTCGATCAATTTACATCATTGGTATTATAGTGCATTTTATTAAAAAATGAGACTCACTTTTCACGGATTGATCAATTATGGGTTAATACTTGAGTTTTACAACCTCAGGTAGTAGAATTTATCCTAAACAGGTTCAAAGTGAGTCAACTGATACAGAAGTAATAACTATTTCAATTGTCATTAGAAATCGTAAGAAAATAGACAAAAAATTAAGAAGTCTACTATCTCACCTGTTGCAGCAAACATGCCTATAACAACTAGTGCAAGTAAATCATAACAGTGCATTAAAATGTTGAAAGCTTCAATTTTTCTTGGTGTTTTGAATTTCTACAACACCCTAAATCAATTTTATAGTACCCAGCATGATTACACAACTTTCTAATGAAATTGTCAAATTTTTCTTATTAGAAAGATTAAAGGTCAAAAAAATTGCGTGACTAAAACTAGTTCTTGTTTATTACGTTATTTATTGGAATGAGTTTAATTTCTCTAGAATTTTGCAATATCTGATGTATTATAGGATTAAGGTGTTACAAAATAATTTATTTTTCCAAACTGTATTGTAAGCTCAACGATTTCAGTTCAAATTAAAAAAATCTTAAATAATAGATGTGATAATTGCTCCTTGTACCAGATCTCTTTAAGCTGGAAAAATAAAAATATGATTCTAAATAATTTTTTTGCGCGTTTATCTAGAAACTTAAGCTCAATTTAGACGTTTTAATTTATTTGTTATTTCCAGAAAAAGATTCTTTATTCAAATGGAAAAAAAATGTCGGGTGTATTTAGATGCTTTAATTTTATTTTAGTATTTAGTTGCCAAAAGGCAAAAGTTGCTATCTTCAAGAGAATCGAGGAATACAGTTTTTATATTTAACTTCACTGTTGTGATGTCATTAATTAATATTTATTGTAACCTGAAAACTTTCTCGCAGTTTCTTGCAAATACTACGACACCTAAAGTATAAATATTTTATACCCTTTTATTTAGTAAAGATGAACAAAGCTAAACTCAAAAAAATGTACTTATTGTACAAACTATGGCAATAGGATACTTTATGTTAAGTACTACTAATAAGACACCTCGTCAAAGGAGATGGTGGATGAAACCGTGGACTGCACTTAGAAAGCAAAAAGGCACTTTGTCATTATACGATGAACTCAGAACTGAAGATCCTGAGGAATATCGAAATTTTTCACGAATAGATGAAGCTGCATTTGAATTGTTGCTGAGTAAGGTTAATAACCTAATAAAAAAAAAATATACAGTTATGAGAGAGAGTATATCTGCTCAGGATCGGTTAATAGTTACTCTCAGGATTTTAGCTACTGGTGAAAGTTATAAAAATTTAAAGCTCGGTTGCACAGAAATTATTTGATCATTGGTCAAGTGATAAAGATAAATCTGAATATTTCACTACTTCTGATTGGTTAATCAATTGATCAAGTGGTTGATCAATCGATCAAGCATTTAACAAAACTTTGTGCAACCTGGCCTAAGTCAATCAACTCGAATTTCCCAATCATTTATAAGTTCGATTATACCAGAAGTGTGTGATGCCATTTATTCTTGCTTAAAAGAATATCTAAAGGCACCTAGCATTATACATTAATTGACACAATTTACACATACCTTGATTTTTAGTTTCTATTGCTTGATTTCTATTCTGTGTGGAATACTCCAAACACAATAGGTGCTTTAGATAGTAAACACATTGCTTTTCATACCCCAAAAAGTGCTGGTGCAACATTTTACAACTACAAAGAATTCAACTCCATTGTTGTGTTAGCTCTTGTTGATGCAAACTATCGGTTCTTGTATGTAGATGTGGGAATAAATGGAAAAGTATCAGATGGCGGAGTATTTGAAAATTCATCTTTGGGTTTTGCATTGCAGCATATATATGTTAAACTTACCAGAAGATTGTCCACTTCCTGGAACGCAAAAAA